>CAWVNZ010000107.1:0-33603 GCA_963930735.1 Dioctria linearis | reverse complement strand
AAAATTATTTTTTGAATAATTTACTATAGAAAAGGCAATCCCTGGCGTAATTAAAATTTGAGACAGTAAAAAATGAATTTTTGAATAATTATACTATAGAAAAGGCAATCCCTGGCGTAATTATAATTTGCGACAGTAAAAAATTATTTTTTGAATAATTTACTATAGAAAAGGCAATCCCTGGCGTAATTATAATTTCCGACAGTAAAAAATGAATTTTTGAATAATTTACTATAGAAAAGGCAATCCCTGGCGTAATTATAATTTGCGACAGCAAAAAATTATTTTTTGAATAATTTACTATAGAAAAGGCAATCCTGGCTTAATTAAAATTTGCGACAGTAAAAAATTATTTTTTGAATAATTTACTATAGAAAAGGCAATCCCTGGCGTAATTAAAATTTGCGACAGTATAAAATTATTTTTTGAATAATTTACTATAGAAAAGGCAATCCCTGGCGTAATTAAAATTTGAGATAGAAAAAAATGAATTTTTGAATAATTTACTATAGAAAAGGCAATCCCTGGCGTAATTAAAATTTGCGACACTAAACAATTATCTTTTGCAAAATTTACTATAGAAAAGGCAATCCCTAGCGTAATTAAAATTTGAGACAGTAAAAAATGAATTTTTGAATAATTTACTATAGAAAAGGCAATCCTTGGCGTAATTAAAATTTGCGACAGTAAAAAATTATTTTTTGAATAAATTACTATAGAAAAGGCAATCCCTGGCGTAATTAAAATTTGCGACACTAAAAAATTATTTTTTGAATAATTTACTATAGAAAAGGCAATCCCTGGCGTAATTGAAACTTGCGACAGTAAAAAATTATTTTTTGAATAATTTACTATAGAAAAGGCAATCCCTGGCGTAATTAAAATTTGCGACACTAAACAATTATTTTTTGCAAAATTTACTATAGAAAAGGCAATCCCTGGCGTAATTAAAATTTGCGACAGTAAAAAATTATTTTTTGAATAATTTACTATAGAAAAGGCAATCCCTGGCGTAATTAAAATTTGCGACAGTAAAAAATTATTTTTTGCAAAATTTACTATAGAAAAGGCAATCCCTGGCGTAATTAAAATTTGCGACAGTATAAAATTATTTTTTGAATAATTTACTATAGAAAAGGCAATCCCTGGCGTTATTAAAATTTGAGACACTAAACAATTATTTTTTGCAAAATTTACTATAGAAAAGGCAATCCCTGGAGTAATTAAAATTTGCGACAGTAAAAAATTATTTTTTGAATAATTTACTATAGAAAAGGCAATACCTGGCGTAATTAAAATTTGTGACAGTAAAAAATTATTTTTTGAATAATTTACTATAGAAAAGGCAATCCCTGGCGTAATTAAAACTTGAGACACTAAACAATTATTTTTTGCAAAATTTACTATAGGAAAGGCAATCCCTGGCGTAATTAAAATTTGCGACACTAAACAATTATTTTTTGCAAAATTTACTATAGAAAAGGCAATTCCTGGCTTAATTGAAATTTGCAACAGTAAAAAATTATTTTTTGCAAAATTTACTATAGAAAAGGCAATCCATGGCGTAATTAAAATTTGCGACAGTAAAAATTGAATTTTTGAATAATTTACTATAGAAAAGGCAATCCCTGGCGTAATTAAAATTTGCGACAGTAAAAAATTATTTTTTGAATAATTTACTATAGAAAAGGCAATCCCTGGCGTAATTAAAATTTGAGAGAGTAAAAAATGAATTTTTGAATAATTTACTATAGAAAAGGAAATCCCTGGCGTAATTAAAATTTGCGACAGTAAAAAATTATTTTTTGAATAATTTACTATAGAAAAGGCAATCACCATATCATATCATATCATATCAATCCCTGGCGTAATTAAAATTTGAGACAGTAAAAAATGAATTTTTGAATAATTTACTATAGAAAAGGCAATCCCTGGCGTAATTAAAATTTGAGACAGTAAAAAATGAATTTTTGAATAATTTACTATAGAAAAGGCAATCCCTGGCGTAATTAAAATTTGAGACAGTAAAAAATGAATTTTTGAATAATTTACTATACAAAAGGCAATCCCTGGCGTAATTAAAATTTGTGACAAAAAAAATTATTTTTTGAATAATTTACTATACAAAAGGCAATCCCTGGCGTAATTAAAATTTGAGACACTAAACAATTATTTTTTGAATAATTTACTATATAAAAGGCAATCCCTGGCGTAATTAAAATTTGCGACACTAAACAATTATTTTTTGCAAAATTTACTATAGAAAAGGCAATCCCTCGCGTAATTAAAATTTGAGACAGTAAAAAATGAATTTTTGAATAATTTACTATAGAAAAGGCAATCCCTGGCGTAATTAAAATTTGAGACAGTAAAAAATGAATTTTTGAATAATTTACTATAGAAAAGGCAATCCCTGGCGTAATTAAAATTTGCGACAGTAAAAAATGAATTTTTGAATAATTTACTATACAAAAGGCAAAACCTGGCGTATTTAAAATTTGCAACAGTAAAAAATTATTTTTTGCAAAATTTACTATAGAAAAGGCAATCCCTGGCGTAATTAAAATTTGAGACAGTAAAAAATGAATTTTTGAATAATTTACTATAGAAAAGGCAATCCCTGGCGTAATTAAAATTTGAGACAGTAAAAAATGAATTTTTGAATAATTTACTATAGAAAAGGCAATCCCTGGCGTAATTAAAATTTGAGACAGTAAAAAATGAATTTTTGAATAATTTACTATAGAAAAGGCAATTCCTGGCGTAATTAAAATTTGCGACAGTAAAAAATGAATTTTTGAATAATTTACTATACAAAAGGCAATCCCTGGCGTATTTAAAATTTGCAACAGTAAAAAATTATTTTTTGCAAAATTTACTATAGAAAAGGCAATCCCTGGCGTATTTAAAATTTGAGACAGTAAAAAATGTATTTTTGAATAATTTACTATAGAAAAGGCAATCCCTGGCGTAATTAAAATTTGAGACAGTAAAAAATGAATTTTTGAATAATTTACTATAGAAAAGGCAATCCCTGGCGTAATTAAAATTTGCGACACTAAACAATTATTTTTTGAATAATTTACTATAGAAAAGGCAATCCCTGGCGTAATTAAAATTTGCGACAGTAAAAAATTATTTTTTGAATAATTTACTATAGAAAAGGCAATCCCTGGCGTAATTAAAACTTGCGACACTAAACAATTATTTTTTGCAAAATTTACTATAGAAAAGGCAATCCCTGGCGTAATTAAAATTTCAGACAGTAAAAAATGAATTTTTGAATAATTTACTATATAAAAGGCAATCCCTGGCGCAATTAAAATTTGAGACAGTAAAAAATGAATTTTTGAATAACTTACTATAGAAAAGGCAATCCCTGGCGTAATTAAAATTTGCGACAGAAAAAAATTAATTTTTGCAACATTTACTATAGAAAAGGCAATCCCTGACGTAATTAAAATTTGCGACACTAAACAATTATTTTTTGAATAATTTACTATAGAAAAGGCAATCCCTGGCGTAATTAAAATTTGAGACAGTAAAAAATGAATTTTTGAATAATTTACTATAGAAAAGGCAATCACTGGCGTAATTAAAATTTGTGACAGTAAAAAATTATTTTTTGAATAATTTACTATAGAAAAGGCAATCCCTGGCGTAATTAAAATTTGCGACAGAAAAAAATTAATTTTTGAATAATTTACTATAGAAAAGGCAATCCCTGGCGTAATTAAAATTTGAGACAGTAAAAAATGAATTTTTGAATAATTTACTATAGAAAAGGCAATCCTGGCGTAATTAAAATTTGAGACAATAAAAAATTAATTTTTGAATAATTTACTATAGAAAAGGCAATCCCTGGCGTAATTAAAATTTGAGACAGTAAAAAATGAATTTTTGAATAATTTACTATAGAAAAGGCAATCCCTGTCGTAATTAAAATTTGCGACAGAAAAAAATTAATTTTTGCAAAATTTACTATAGAAAAGGCAATCCCTGGCGTAATTAAAATTTGCGACAGTATAAAATTATTTTTTGAATAATATACTATATAAAAGCCAATCCCTGGCGTAATTAAAATTTGAGACAGTAAAAAATGAATTTTCGAATAATTTACTATAGAAAAGGCAATCCCTGGCGTAATTAAAATTTGCGACAGTATAAAATTATTTTTTGAATAATTTACTATAGAAAGGGCAATCCCTGGCGTAATTAAAATTTGCGACAGTATAAAATTATTTTTTGCAAAATTTACTATAGAAAAGGCAATCCCTGGCGTAATTAAAATTTGCGACAGTAAAAAATTATTTTTTGAATAATTTACTATAGAAAAGGCAATCCCTGACGTAATTAACATTTGCGACAGCAAAAATTAGTTTTTTAATAATTTACTATAGAAAAGACAATCCCTGGCGTAATTAAAATTTGCGACACTAAACAATTATGTTTTGCAAAATTTACTATAGAAAAGGCAATCCCTGGCGTAATTAAAATTTGCGACAGAAAAAAATTAATTTTTGCAAAATTTACTATAGAAAAGGCAATCCCTGGCGTAATTAAAATTTGCGACAGTAAAAAATTATTTTTTGAATAATTTACTATAGAAAAGGCAATCCCTGGCGTAATTAAAATTCGAGACAGTAAAAAATGAATTTTTGAATAATTTACTATAGAAAAGGCAATCCCTGGCGTAATTATAATTTGCGACAGTAAAAAATTATTTTTTGAATAATTTACTATAGAAAAGGCAATCCCTGGCGTAATTAAAATTTGCGACAGTAAAAAATTATTTTTTGAATAATTTACTATAGAAAAGGCAATCCCTGGCGTAATTAAAATTTGTGACAGAAAAAAATTAATTTTTGAATAATTTACTATAGAAAAGGCAATTCCTGGCGTAATTAAAATTTGAGACAGTAAAAAATTATTTTTTGAATAATTTACTATAGAAAAGGCAATCCCTGGCGTAATTAAAATTTGCGACAGAAAAAATTAATTTCTGAATAATTTACTATAGAAAAGTCAATCCCTGGCGTAATTAAAATTTGCGACAGTATAAAATAATTTTTTGCAAAGTTTACTATAGAAAAGGCAATCCCTGGCGTAATTAAAATTTGAGACAGTAAAAAATGAATTTTTGAATATTTTACTATAGAAAAGGCAATCCCTGGCGTAATTAAAATTTGTGACAGAAAAAATTATTTTTTGAATAATTTACTATAGAAAAGGCAATCCCTGGCGTAATTAAAATTTGCGACACTAAACCATTATTTTTTGCAAAATTTACTATAGAAAAGGCAATCCCTGGCGTAATTAAAATTTGAGACAGTAAAAAATTATTTTTTGAATAATTTACTATAGAAAGGCAATCCCTGGCGTAATTAAAATTTGCGACAGTAAAAAATTAATTTTTGCAAAATTTACTATAGAAAAGGCAATCCCTGGCGTAATTAAAATTTGCGACACTAAACAATTATTTTTTGCAAAATTTACTATAGAAAAGGCAATCCCTGGCGTAATTAAAATTTGCGACAGTAAAAAATCATTTTTTGCAAAATTTACTATAAAAAAGGCAATCCCTGGCGTAATTAAAATTTGCGACAGTAAAAAATGAATTTTTGAATAATTTACTATAGAAAAGGCAATCCCTGGCGTAATTAAAATTTGAGACAGTAAAAAATGAATTTTTGAATAATTTACTATAGAAAAGGCAATCCCTGGCGTAATTAAAATTTGCGACAGTAAAAAATTATTTTTTGCAAAATTTACTATAGAAAAGGCAATCCCTGGCGTAATTAAAATTTGCGACAGTATAAAATTATTTTTTGAATAATTTACTATAGAAAAGGCAATCCCTGGCGTAATTAAAATTTGAGACACTAAACAATTATTTTTTGCAAAATTTACTATAGAAAAGGCAATCCCTGGCGTAATTAAAATTTGCGACAGTAAAAAATTATTTTTTGAATAATTTACTATAGAAAAGGCAATCCCTGGCGTAATTAAAATTTGTGACAGAAAAAATTATTTTTTAAATAATTTACTATAGAAAAGGCAATCCCTGGCATAATTAAAATTTGCGACACTAAACAATTATTTTTTGCAAAATTTACTATAGAAAAGGCAATCCCTGGCGTAATTAACATTTGCGACAGTAAAAAATTATTTTTTGAATAATTTACTATAGAAAAGGCAATCCCTGGCGTAATTAAAATTTGCGACAGTAAAAAATTATTTTTTTCAAAATTTACTATAGAAAAGGCAATCCCTGGCGTAATTAAAATTTGCGACAGTATAAAATTATTTTTTGAATAATTTACTATAGAAAGGGCAATCCCTGGCGTAATTAAAATTTGCGACAATAAAAAATTATTTTTTGAATAATTTACTATAGAAAAGGCAATGCCTGGCGTAATTAAAATTTGTGACAGAAAAAATTATTTTTTGAATAATTTACTATAGAAAAGGCAATCCCTGGCGTAATTAAAATTTGAGACACTAAACCATTATTTTTTGCAAAATTTACTATAGAAAAGGCAATCCCTGGCGTAATTAAAATTTGCGACAGTAAAAAATTATTTTTTGAATAATTTACTATAGAAAAGGCAATCCCTGGCGTAATTAAAATTTGTGACAGTAAAAAATTATTTTTTTCAAAATTTACTATAGAAAAGGCAATCCCTGGCGTAATTAAAATTTGCGACAGTATAAAATTATTTTTTGAATAATTTACTATAGAAAGGGCAATCCCTGGCGCAATTAAAATTTGCGACAATAAAAAATTATTTTTTGAATAATTTACTATAGAAAAGGCAATGCCTGGCGTAATTAAAATTTGTGACAGAAAAAATTATTTTTTGAATAATTTACTATAGAAAAGGCAATCCCTGGCGTAATTAAAATTTGAGACACTAAACCATTATTTTTTGCAAAATTTACTATAGAAAAGGCAATCCCTGGCGTAATTAAAATTTGCGACAGTAAAAAATTATTTTTTGAATAATTTACTATAGAAAAGGCAATCCCTGGCGTAATTAAAATTTGTGACAGTAAAAAATTATTTTTTTCAAAATTTACTATAGAAAAGGCAATCCCTGGCGTAATTAAAATTTGCGACAGTATAAAATTATTTTTTGAATAATTTACTATAGAAAGGGCAATCCCTGGCGTAATTAAAATTTGCGACAATAAAAAATTATTTTTTGAATAATTTACTATAGAAAAGGCAATGCCTGGCGTAATTAAAATTTGTGACAGAAAAAATTATTTTTTGAATAATTTACTATAGAAAAGGCAATCCCTGGCGTAATTAAAATTTGAGACACTAAACCATTATTTTTTGCAAAATTTACTATAGAAAAGGCAATCCCTGGCGTAATTAAAATTTGCGACAGTAAAAAATTATTTTTTGAATAATTTACTATAGAAAAGGCAATCCCTGGCGTAATTAAAATTTGTGACAGTAAAAAATGAATTTTTGAATAATTTACTATAGAAAAGGCAATCCCTGGCGTAATTAAAATTTGAGATTGTAAAAAATTATTTTTTGAATAATTTACTATAGAAAAGGCAATCCCTGGCGTAATTAAAATTTGAGACAGTAAAAAATTATTTTTTGAATAATTTACTATACAAAAGGCAATCCCTGGCGTAATTATAATTTGCGACAGTAAAAAATTATTTTTTGATTAATTTACTATAGAAAAGGCAATCCCTGGCGTAATTATAATTTGCGACAGTAAACAATTATTTTTTGAATAATTTACTATAGAAAAGGCAATCCCTGGCGTAATTAAAATTTGAGACAGTAAAAAATGAATTTTTGAATAATTTACTATACAAAAGGCAATCCCTGGCGTATTTAAAATTTGCAACAGTAAAAAATTATTTTTTGAATAATTTACTATAGAAAAGGCAATCCCTGGCGTATTTAAAATTTGCCACAGTAAAAAATTATTTTTTGCAAAATTTACTATAGAAAAGGCAATCCCTGGCGTAATTAAAATTTGCGACAGTAAAAAATTATTTTTTGAATAATTCACTATAGAAAAGGCAATCCCTGGCGTAATTAAAATTTGAGAAAGTAAAAAATGAATTTTTGAATAATTTACTATAGAAAAGGCAATCCCTGGCGTAATTAAAATTTGCGACAGTAAAAAATTATTTTTTGAATAATTTACTATAGAAAAGGCAATCCCTGGCGTAATTAAAATTTGCGACAGTATAAAATTATTTTTTGAATAACTTACTATAGAAAAGGCAATCCCTGGCGTAATTAAAATTTGCGACAGAAAAAAATTATTTTTTGAATAATTTACTATAGAAAAGGCAATCCCTGGCGTAATTAAAATTTGAGACAGTAAAAAATTATTTTTTGCAAAATTTACTATAGAAAAGGCAATCCCTGGCGTAATTATAATTTGCGACAGTAAATAATTATTTTTTGAATAATTTACTATAGAAAAGGCAATTCCTGGCGTAATTAAAATTTGAGACAGTAAACAATTATTTTTTGAATAATTTACTATAGAAAAGGCAATCCCTGGCGTAATTAAAATTTGAGACAGTAAAAAATGAATTTTTGAATAATTTACTATACAAAAGGCAATCCCTGGCGTATTTAAAATTTGCGACAGTAAAAAATTATTTTTTGAATAATTTACTACAGAAAAGGCAATCCCTGGCGTAATTATAATTTGCGACAGTATAAAATTATTTTTTGAATAATTTACTATAGAAAAGGCAATCCCTGGCGTAATTAAAATTTGCGACAGTAAAAAATGAATTTTTGAATAATTTACTATAGAAAAGGCAATCCCTGGCGTAATTAAAATTTGCGACAGTAAAAAATGAATTTTTGAATAATTTACTATAGAAAAGGCAATCCCTGGCGTAATTAAAATTTGCCACAGAAAAAAATTATTTTTTGAATAATTTACTATAGAAAAGGCAATCCCTGGCGTATTTAAAATTTGCAACAGTAAAAAATGAATTTTTGAATAATTTACTATAGAAAAGGCAATCCCTGGCGTAATTAAAATTTGAGACAGTAATAAATGAATTTTTGAATAATTTACTATAGAAAAGGCAATCCCTGGCGTAATTAAAATTTGCGACAGTAAAAAATTAATTTTTGCAAAATTTACTATAGAATAGGCAATCCCTGGCGTAATTAAAACTTGCGACAGTAAAAAATTATTTTTTGAATAATTTACCATACAAAAGGCAATCCCTGGCGTATTAAAAATTTGCGACAGTAAAAAATGAATTTTTGGATAATTTACTATAGAAAAGGCAATCCCTGGCGTAATTAAAATTTGAGACAGTAAAAAATTATTTTTTGCAAAATTTACTATAGAAAAGGCAATCCCTGGCGTATTTAAAATTTGCGACAGTAAAAAATTATTTTTTGAATAATTTACTATAGAAAAGGCAATCCCTGGGGTAATTATAATTTGCGACAGTAAAAAATGAATTTTTGAATAATTTAATATAGAAAAGGCAATCCCTGGCGTAATTATAATTTGCGACAGTAAAAAAGGAATTTTTGAATAATTTACTATAGAAAAGGCAATCCCTGGCGTAATTAAAATTTGCAAAAGTAAAAAATGAATTTTTGAATAATTTACTATAGAAAAGGCAATCCCTGGCGTAACTAAAATTTGCGACAGTAAAAAATGAATTTTTGAATAATTTACTATAGAAAAGGCAATCCCTGGCGTAATTAAAATTTGCGAAAGTAAAAAATGAATTTTTGAATAATTTACTATAGAAAAGGCAATCCCTGGCGTAATTAAAATTTGCGACAGTATAAAATTATTTTTTGAATAATTTACTATAGAAAAGGCAATCCCTGGCGTAATTATAATTTGCGACAGTAAAAAATTATTTTTTGAATAATTTACTATAGAAAAGGCAATCCCTGGCGTAATTATAATTTGCGACAGTATAAAATTATTTTTTGAATAATTTACTATAGAAAAGGCAATCCCTGGCGTAATTAAAATTTGCGACAGTATAAAATGAATTTTTGAATAATTTACTAAAAAAAGCAATCCCTGGCTTAATTAAAATTTGCGACAGTAAAAAATTATTTTTTGAATAATTTACTATAGAAAAGGTAATCCCTGGCGTAATTATAATTTGCGACAGTATAAAATTATTTTTTGAATAATTTACTATAGAAAAGGCAATCCCTGGAGTAATTAAAATTTGCGACACTAAACAATTATTTTTTGCAAAATTTACTATAGAAAAGGCAATCCCTGGCGTAGTTAAAATTTGAGACAGTAAAAAATTATTTTTTGAATAATTTACTATAGAAAAGGCAATCCCTGGCGTAATTAAAATTTGCGACACTAAACAATTTTTTTTTGCAAAATTTACTATACAAAAGGCAATCCCTGGCGTAGTTAAAATTTGCGACAGTAAAAAATGAATTTTTGAATAATTTACTATAGAAACGGCAATCCCTGGCGTAATTAAAATTTGCGACAGTAAAAAATGAATTTTTGAATAATTTACTATAGAAAAGGCAATCCCTGGCGTAATTAAAATTTGCGACAGTATAAAATTATTTTTTGAATAATTTACAATAGAAAAGGCAATCCCTGGCGTAATTAAAATTTGCGACAGTATAAAATTATTTTTTGAATAATTTACTATAGAAAAGGCAATCCCTGGCGTAATTAAAATTTGAGACAGTAAAAAATGAATTTTTGAATAATTTACTATAGAAAAGGCAATCCATGGCGTAATTAAAATTTTCAACAGAAAAAAATTATTTTTTGCAACATTTACTATAGAAAAGGCAATCCATGGCGTAATTAAAATTTGAGACAGTAAAAAATGAATTTTTGCAAAATTTACTATAGAAAAGGCAATCCCTGGCGTAATTAAAATTTGAGACAGTAAAAAATTATTTTTTGAATAATTTACTATAGAAAAGGCAATCCCTGGCGTAATTAAAATTTGAGACAGTAAAAAATGAATTTTTGAATAATTTACTATAGAAAAGGCGATCCCTGGTGTAATTAAAATTTGAGACAGTAAAAAATGAATTCTTGAATAATTTACTATAGAAAAGGCAATCCCTGGCGTAATTAAAATTTGAGACACTAAAGAATTATTTTTTGCAAAATTTACTATAGAAAAGGCAATCCCTGGCGTAATTAAAATTTGTGACAGAAAAAATTATTTTTTGAATAATTTACTATAGAAAAGGCAATCCCTGGCGTAATTAAAATTTGCGACAATAAACAATTATTTTTTGCAAAATTTACTATAGAAAAGGCAATGCCTGGCGTAGTTAAAATTTGAGACAGTAAAAAATTATTTTTTGAATAATTTACTATAGAAAAGGCAATCCCTGGCGTAATTAAAATTTGCGACACTAAACAATTATTTTTTGCAAAATTTACTATACAAAAGGCAATCCCTGGCGTAATTAAAATTTGCGACAGTAAAAAATGAATTTTTGAATAATTTACTATAGAAAAGGCAATCCCTGGTGTAATTAAAATTTGCGACAGTAAAAAATGAATTTTTGAATAATTTACTATAGAAAAGGCAATCCCTGGCGTAATTAAAATTTGCGACAGTATAAAATTATTTTTTGAATAATTTACAATAGAAAAGGCAATCCCTGGCGTAATTATAATTTCCGACAGTAAAAAATTATTTTTTGAATAATTTACTATAGAAAAGGCAATCCCTGGCGTAATTATAATTTGCGACAGTATAAAATTATTTTTTGAATAATTTACTATAGAAAAGGCAATCCCTGGCGTAATTAAAATTTGCGACAGTATAAAATTATTTTTTGAATAATTTACTATAGAAAAGGCAATCCCTGACGTAATTAAAATTTGAGACAGTAAAAATTTATTTTTTGCAAAATTTACTATAGAAAAGGCAATCCCTGGCGTATTTAAAATTTGCGACAGTAAAAAATTATTTTTTGAATAATTTACTATAGAAAAGGCAATCCCTGGCATAATTAAAATTTGCGACAGTATAAAATTATTTTTTGAATAATTTACTATAGAAAAGTCAATCCCTGGCGTAATTAAAATTTGAGACAGTAAAAAATTATTTTTTGAATAATTTACTATAGAAAAGGCAATCCCTGGCGTAATTATAATTTGAGACAGTATAAAATTATTTTTTGAATAATTTACTATAGAAAAGGCAATCCCTGGCGTAATTATAATTTGCGACAGTAAAAAATGAATTTTTGAATAATTTACTATAGAAAAGGCAATCCCTGGCGTAATTAAAATTTGCAACAGTAAAAAATGAATTTTTGAATAATTTACTATAGAAAAGGCAATCCCTGGCGTAATTAAAATTTGCGACAGTAAAAAATGAATTTTTGAATAATTTACTATAGAAAAGGCAATTCCTGGCGTAATTAAAATTTGCGACAGTAAAAAATGAATTTTTGAATAATTTACTATAGAAAAGGCAATCCCTGGCGTAATTAAAATTTGCGACATTATAAAATTATTTTTTGAATAATTTACTATAGAAAAGGCAATCCCTGGCGTAATTATAATTTGCGACAGTAAAAAATTATTTTTTGAATAATTTACTATAGAAAAGGCAATCCCTGGTGTAATTAAAATTTGAGACAGTAAAAAATTATTTTTTGAATAATTTACTATAGAAAAGGCAATCCCTGGCGTAATTAAAATTTGCGACAGTAAAAAATGAATTTTTGAATAATTTACTATAGAAAAGGCAATCCCTGGCGTAATTAAAATTTGCGACAGTATAAAATTATTTTTTGAATAATTTACTATAGAAAAGGCAATCCCTGGCGTAATTAAAATTTGCGACAGTAAAAAATGAATTTTTGAATAATTTACTATAGAAAAGGCAATCCCTGGCGTAATTAAAATTTGCGATAGTAAAAAATGAATTTTTGAATAATTTACTATAGAAAAGGCAATCCCTGGCGTAATTAAAATTTGCGACAGTATAAAATTATTTTATGAATAATTTACTATAGAAAAGGCAATCCCTGGCGTAATTAAAATTTGCGACAGTAAAAAATGAATTTTTGAATAATTTACTACAGAAAAGGCAATCCCTGGCGTAATTAAAATTTGCGACAGTATAAAATTATATTTTGAATAATTTACTATAGAAAAGGCAATCCCTGGCGTAATTATAATTTGCGACAGTAAAAAATTATTTTTTGAATAATTTACTATAGAAAAGGCAATCCCTGGCGTAATTAAAATTTGAGACAGTGAAAAATTATTTTTTGAATAATTTACTATAGAAAAGGCAATCCCTAGCGTAATTAAAATTTGCGACAGTAAAAAATTCTTTTTGAATAATTTACTATAGAAAAGGCAATCCCTGGCGTAATTAAAATTTGCGACAGTAAAAAATTATTTTTTGAATAATTTACTATAGAAAAGGCAATCCCTGGCGTAATTATAATTTGCGACAGTATAAAATTATTTTTTGAATAATTTACTATAGAAAAGGCAATCCCTGGCGTAATTAAAATTTGCGACAGTATAAAATTATTTTTTGAATAATTTACTATAGAAAAGGCAATACCTGGCGTAGTTAAAATTTGAGACAGTAAAAAATTATTTTTTGCAAAATTTACTATAGAAAAGGCAATCCCTGGCGTATTTAAAATTTGCGACAGTAAAAAATTATTTTTTGAATAATTTACTATAGAAAAGGCAATCCCTGGCGTAATTAAAATTTGCGACAGTAAAAAATGAATTTTTGAATAATTTACTATAGAAAAGGCAATCTCTGGCGTAATTAAAATTTGCGACAGTATAAAATTATTTTTTGAATAATTTACTATAGAAAAGGCAATCCCTGGCGTAATTAAAATTTGAGACAGTAAAAAATTATTTTTTGAATAATTTACTATAGAAAAGGCAATCCCTGGCGTAATTATAATTTGAGACAGCATAAAATTATTTTTTGAATAATTTGCTATAGAAAAGGCAATCCCTGGCGTAATTATAATTTGCGACAGTAAAAAATGAATTTTTGAATAATTTACTATAGAAAAGGCAATCCCTGGCATAATTAAAATTTGCAACAGTAAAAAATGAATTTTTGAATAATTTACTATGGAAAAGGCAATCCCTGGCGTAATTAAAATTTGCGACAGTAAAGAATGAATTTTTGAATAATTTACTATAGAAAAGGCAATCCCTGGCGTAATTAAAATTTGCGACAGTAAAAAATGAATTTTTGAATAATTTACTATAGAAAAGGCAATCCCTGGCGTAATTAAAATTTGCGACAGTATAAAATTATTTTTTGAATAATTTACTATAGAAAAGGCAATCCCTGGCGTAATTATAATTTGCGACAGTAAAAAATTATTTTTTGAATAATTTACTATAGAAAAGGCAATCCCTGGCGTAATTAAAATTTGAGTCAGTAAAAAATTATTTTTTGAATAATTTACTATAGAAAAGGCAATCCCTGGCGTAATTATAATTTGCGACAGTATAAAATTATTTTTTGAATAATGTACTATAGAAAAGGCAATCCCTGGCATAATTAAAATTTGCGACAGTAAAAAATGAATTTTTGAATAATTTACTATAGAAAAGGCAATCCCTGGCGTAATTAAAATTTGCGACTGTAAAAAATGAATTTTTGAATAATTTACTATAGAAAAGGCAATCCCTGGCGTAATTAAAATTTGCCTCAGAAAAAAATTATTTTTTGAATAATTTACTATACAAAAGGCAATCCCTGGCGTATTTATAATTTGCGACAGTAAAAAATGAATTTTTGAATAATTTAATATAGAAAAGGCAATCCCTGGCGTAATTATAATTTGCGACAGTAAAAAATGAATTTTTGAATAATTTACTATAGAAAAGGCAATCCCTGGCGTAATTAAAATTTGCGACAGTAAAAAATGAATTTTTGAATAATTTAATATAGAAAAGGCAATCCCTGGCGTAATTATAATTTGCGACAGTAAAAAATGAATTTTTGAATAATTTACTATAGAAAAGGCAATCCCTGGCGTAATTAAAATTTGCAACTGTAAAAAATGAATTTTTGAATAATTTACTATAGAAAAGGCAATCCCTGGCGTAATTATAATTTGCGACAGTAAAAAAATATTTTTTGAATAATTTACTATAGAAAAGGCAATCCCTGGCGTAATTATAATTTGCGACAGTATAAAAGTATTTTTTGAATAATTTACTATAGAAAAGGCAATCCCAGGCGTAATTAAAATTTGCGACAGTATAAAATGAATTTTTGAATAATTTACTAAAAAAAGGCAATCCCTGGCTTAATTAAAATTTGCGACAGTAAAAAATTATTTTTTGAATAATTTACTATAGAAAAGGCAATCCCTGGCGTAATTATAATTTGCGACAGTATAATATTATTTTTTGAATAATTTACTATAGAAAAGGCAATCCCTGGCGTAATTAAAATTTGCGACAGTATAAAATTATTTTTTGAATAATTTACAATAGAAAAGGAAATCCCTGGCGTAATTAAAATTTGCGACAGTATAAAATTATTTTTTGAATAATTTACTATAGAAAAGGCAATCCCTGGCGTAATTAAAATTTTCAACAGTAAAAAATTATTTTTTGCAACATTTACTATAGAAAAGGCAATCCCTGGCGTAATTAAAATTTGAGACAGTAAAAAATGAATTTTTGCAAAATTTACTATAGAAAAGGCAGTCCCTGGCGTAATTAAAATTTGAGACAGTAAAAAATTATTTTTTGAATAATTTACTATAGAAAAGGCAATCCCTGGCGTAATTAAAATTTGAGACAGTAAAAAATGAATTTTTGAATAATTTACTATAGAAAAGGCAATCCCTGGCGTAATTAAAATTTGAGACAGTAAAAAATGAATTTTTGAATAATTTACTATAGAAAAGGCAATACCTGGCGTAATTAAAATTTGAGACACTAAAGAATTATTTTTTGCAAAATTTACTATAGAAAAGGCAATCCCTGGCGTAATTAAAATTTGTGACAGAAAAAATTATTTTTTGAATAATTTACTATAGAAAAGGCAATCCCTGGCGTAATTAAAATTTGAGACAGTAAAAAATGAATTTTTGAATAATTTACTATAGAAAAGGCAATCCCTGGCGTAATTAAAATTTGCGACACTAAACAATTATTTTTTGCAAAATTTACTATACAAAAGGCAATCCCTGGCGTAATTAAAATTTGCGACAGTAAAAAATGAATTTTTGAATAATTTACTATAGAAAAGACAATCCCTGGCGTAATTAAAATTTGCGACAGTAAAAAATGAATTTTTGAATAATTTACTATAGAAAAGGCAATCCCTGGCGTAATTAAAATTTGCGACAGTATAAAATTATTTTTTGAATAATTTACAATAGAAAAGGCAATCCCTGGCGTAATTATAATTTGCGACGGTAAAAAATTATTTTTTGAATAATTTACTATAGAAAAGGCAATCCCTGGCGTAATTATAATTTGCGACAGTTTAAAATTATTTTTTGAATAATTTACTATAGAAAAGGCAATCCCTGGCGTAATTAAAATTTGCGACAGTATAAAATTATTTTTTGAATAATTTACTATAGAAAAGGCAATCCCTGGCGTAATTAAAATTTGAGACAGTAAAAAATTATTTTTTGCAAAATTTACTATAGAAAAGGCAATCCCTGGCGTATTTAAAATTTGCGACAGTAAAAAATTATTTTTTGAAAAATTTACTATAGAAAAGGCAATCCCTGGCGTAATTAAAATTTGCGACAGTATAAAATTATTTTTTGAATAATTTACTATAGAAAAGGCAATCCCTGGCGTAATTAAAATTTGAGACAGTAAAAAATTATTTTTTGAATAATTTACTATAGAAAAGGCAATCCCTAGCGTAATTATAATTTGAGACAGGATAAAATTATTTTTTGAATAATTTACTATAGAAAAGGCAATCCCTGGCGTAATTATAATTTGCGACAGTAAAAAATGAATTTTTGAATAATTTACTATAGAAAAGGCAATCCCTGGCGTAATTAAAATTTGCAACAGTAAAAAATGAATTTTTGAATAATTTACTATAGAAAAGGCAATCCCTGGCGTAATTAAAATTTGCGACAGTAAAAAATGAATTTTTGAATAATTTACTATAGAAAAGGCAATCCCTGGCGTAATTAAAATTTGCCACAGTAAAAAATGAATTTTTGAATAATTTACTATAGAAAAGGCAATACCTGGCGTAATTAAAATTTTCGACAGTATAAAATTATTTTTTGAATAATTTACTATAGAAAAGGCAATCCCTGGCGTAATTATAATTTGCGACAGTAAAAAATTATTTTTTGAATAATTTACTATAGAAAAGGCAATCCCTGGCGTAATTAAAATTTGAGACAGTAAAAAATTATTTTTTGAATAATTTACTATAGAAAAGGCAATCCCTGGCGTAATTAAAATTGGCGACAGTAAAAAATGAATTTTTGAATAATTTACTATAGAAAAGGCAATCCCTGGCGTAATTAAAATTTGCGACAGTATAAAATTATTTTTTGAATAATTTACTATAGAAAAGGCAATCCCTGGCGTAATTAAAATTTGCGACAGTAAAAAATGAATTTTTGAATAATTTACTATAGAAAAGGCAATCCCTGGCGTAATTAAAATTTGCGACAGTAAAAAATGAATTTTTGAATAATTTACTATAGAAAAGGCAATCCCTGGCGTAATTAAAATTTGCGACAGTATAAAATTATTTTTTGAATAATTTACTATAGAAAAGGCAATCCCTGGCGTAATTATAATTTGCGACAGTAAAAAATTATTTTTTGAATAATTTACTATAGAAAAGGCAATCCCTGGCGTAATTAAAATTTGAGTCAGTAAAAAATTATTTTTTGAATAATTTACTATAGAAAAGGCAATCCCTGGCGTAATTATAATTTGCGACAGTATAAAATTATTTTTTGAATAATGTACTATAGAAAAGGCAATCCCTGGCGTAATTAAAATTTGCGACAGTAAAAAATGAATTTTTGAATAATTTACTATAGAAAAGGCAATCCCTGGCGTAATTAAAATTTGCGACTGTAAAAAATGAATTTTTGAATAATTTACTATAGAAAAGGCAATCCCTGGCGTAATTAAAATTTGCCACAGAAAAAAATTATTTTTTGAATAATTTACTATACAAAAGGCAATCCCTGGCGTATTTATAATTTGCGACAGTAAAAAATGAATTTTTGAATAATTTAATATAGAAAAGGCAATCCCTGGCGTAATTATAATTTGCGACAGTAAAAAATGAATTTTTGAATAATTTACTATAGAAAAGGCAATCCCTGGCGTAATTAAAATTTGCGACAGTAAAAAATGAATTTTTGAATAATTTAATATAGAAAAGGCAATCCCTGGCGTAATTATAATTTGCGACAGTAAAAAATGAATTTTTGAATAATTTACTATAGAAAAGGCAATCCCTGGCGTAATTAAAATTTGCAACTGTAAAAAATGAATTTTTGAATAATTTACTATAGAAAAGGCAATCCCTGGCGTAATTATAATTTGCGACAGTAAAAAAATATTTTTTGAATAATTTACTATAGAAAAGGCAATCCCTGGCGTAATTATAATTTGCGACAGTATAAAAGTATTTTTTGAATAATTTACTATAGAAAAGGCAATCCCTGGCGTAATTAAAATTTGCGACAGTATAAAATGAATTTTTGAATAATTTACTAAAAAAAGGCAATCCCTGGCTTAATTAAAATTTGCGACAGTAAAAAATTATTTTTTGAATAATTTACTATAGAAAAGGCAATCCCTGGCGTAATTATAATTTGCGACAGTATAATATTATTTTTTGAATAATTTACTATAGAAAAGGCAATCCCTGGCGTAATTAAAATTTGCGACAGTATAAAATTATTTTTTGAATAATTTACAATAGAAAGGGAAATCCCTGGCGTAATTAAAATTTGCGACAGTATAAAATTATTTTTTGAATAATTTACTATAGAAAAGGCAATCCCTGGCGTAATTAAAATTTTCAACAGTAAAAAATTATTTTTTGCAACATTTACTATAGAAAAGGCAATCCCTGGCGTAATTAAAATTTGAGACAGTAAAAAATGAATTTTTGCAAAATTTACTATAGAAAAGGCAGTCCCTGGCGTAATTAAAATTTGAGACAGTAAAAAATTATTTTTTGAATAATTTACTATAGAAAAGGCAATCCCTGGCGTAATTAAAATTTGAGACAGTAAAAAATGAATTTTTGAATAATTTACTATAGAAAAGGCAATCCCTGGCGTAATTAAAATTTGAGACAGTAAAAAATGAATTTTTGAATAATTTACTATAGAAAAGGCAATACCTGGCGTAATTAAAATTTGAGACACTAAAGAATTATTTTTTGCAAAATTTACTATAGAAAAGGCAATCCCTGGCGTAATTAAAATTTGTGACAGAAAAAATTATTTTTTGAATAATTTACTATAGAAAAGGCAATCCCTGGCGTAATTAAAATTTGAGACAGTAAAAAATGAATTTTTGAATAATTTACTATAGAAAAGGCAATCCCTGGCGTAATTAAAATTTGCGACACTAAACAATTATTTTTTGCAAAATTTACTATACAAAAGGCAATCCCTGGCGTAATTAAAATTTGCGACAGTAAAAATGAATTTTTGAATAATTTACTATAGAAAAGGCAATCCCTGGCGTAATTAAAATTTGCGACAGTAAAAAATGAATTTTTGAATAATTTACTATAGAAAAGGCAATCCCTGGCGTAATTAAAATTTGCGACAGTATAAAATTATTTTTTGAATAATTTACAATAGAAAAGGCAATCCCTGGCGTAATTATAATTTGCGACGGTAAAAAATTATTTTTTGAATAATTTACTATAGAAAAGGCAATCCCTGGCGTAATTATAATTTGCGACAGTTTAAAATTATTTTTTGAATAATTTACTATAGAAAAGGCAATCCCTGGCGTAATTAAAATTTGCGACAGTATAAAATTATTTTTTGAATAATTTACTATAGAAAAGGCAATCCCTGGCGTAATTAAAATTTGAGACAGTAAAAAATTATTTTTTGCAAAATTTACTATAGAAAAGGCAATCCCTGGCGTATTTAAAATTTGCGACAGTAAAAAATTATTTTTTGAAAAATTTACTATAGAAAAGGCAATCCCTGGCGTAATTAAAATTTGCGACAGTATAAAATTATTTTTTGAATAATTTACTATAGAAAAGGCAATCCCTGGCGTAATTAAAATTTGAGACAGTAAAAAATTATTTTTTGAATAATTTACTATAGAAAAGGCAATCCCTAGCGTAATTATAATTTGAGACAGGATAAAATTATTTTTTGAATAATTTACTATAGAAAAGGCAATCCCTGGCGTAATTATAATTTGCGACAGTAAAAAATGAATTTTTGAATAATTTACTATAGAAAAGGCAATCCCTGGCGTAATTAAAATTTGCAACAGTAAAAAATGAATTTTTGAATAATTTACTATAGAAAAGGCAATCCCTGGCGTAATTAAAATTTGCGACAGTAAAAAATGAATTTTTGAATAATTTACTATAGAAAAGGCAATCCCTGGCGTAATTAAAATTTGCCACAGTAAAAAATGAATTTTTGAATAATTTACTATAGAAAAGGCAATCCCTGGCGTAATTAAAATTTTCGACAGTATAAAATTATTTTTTGAATAATTTACTATAGAAAAGGCAATCCCTGGCGTAATTATAATTTGCGACAGTAAAAAATTATTTTTTGAATAATTTACTATAGAAAAGGCAATCCCTGGCGTAATTAAAATTTGAGACAGTAAAAAATTATTTTTTGAATAATTTACTATAGAAAAGGCAATCCCTGGCGTAATTAAAATTGGCGACAGTAAAAAATGAATTTTTGATTAATTTACTATAGAAAAGGCAATCCCTGGCGTAATTAAAATTTGCGACAGTATAAAATTATTTTTTGAATAATTTACTATAGAAAAGGCAATCCCTGGCGTAATTAAAATTTGCGACAGTAAAAAATGAATTTTTGAATAATTTACTATAGAAAAGGCAATCCCTGGCGTAATTAAAATTTGCGACAGTAAAAAATGAATTTTTGAATAATTTACTATAGAAAAGGCAATCCCTGGCGTAATTAAAATTTGCGACAGTATAAAATTATTTTTTGAATAATTTACTATAGAAAAGGCAATCCCTGGCGTAATTAAAATTTGCGACAGTAAAAAATGAATTTTTGAATAATTTACTATAGAAAAGGCAATCCCTGGCGTAATTAAAATTTGCGACAGTATAAAATTATTTTTTGAATAATTTACTATAGAAAAGGCAATCCCTGGCGTAATTATAATTTGCGACAGTAAAAAATTATTTTTTGAATAATTTACTATAGAAAAGGCAATCCCTGGCGTAATTAAAATTTGCGACAGTAAAAAATGAATTTTTGAATAATTTACTATAGAAAAGGCAATCCCTGGCGTAATTAAAATTTGCGACAGTATAAAATTATTTTTTGAATAATTTACAATAGAAAAGGCAATCCCTGGCGTAATTATAATTTCCGACAGTAAAAAATTATTTTTTGAATAATTTACTATAGAAAAGGCAATCCCTGGCGTAATTATAATTTGCGACAGTATAAAATTATTTTTTGAATAATTTACTATAGAAAAGGCAATCCCTGGCGTAATTAAAATTTGCGACAGTATAAAATTATTTTTTGAATAATTTACTATAGAAAAGGCAATCCCTGACGTAATTAAAATTTGAGACAGTAAAAAATTATTTTTTGCAAAATTTACTATAGAAAAGGCAATCCCTGGCGTATTTAAAATTTGCGACAGTAAAAAATTATTTTTTGAATAATTTACTATAGAAAAGGCAATCCCTGGCGTAATTAAAATTTGCGACAGTATAAAATTATTTTTTGAATAATTTACTATAGAAAAGGCAATCCCTGGCGTAATTAAAATTTGAGACAGTAAAAAATTATTTTTTGAATAATTTACTAGAGAAAAGGCAATCCCTGGCGTAATTAAAATTTGCGACAGTAAAAAATGAATTTTTGAATAATTTACTATAGAAAAGGCAATTCCTGGCGTAATTAAAATTTGCGACAGTAAAAAATGAATTTTTGAATAATTTACTATAGAAAAGGCAATCCCTGGCGTAATTAAAATTTGCGACAGTATAAAATTATTTTTTGAATAATTTACTATAGAAAAGGCAATCCCTGACGTAATTATAATTTGCGACAGTAAAAAATTATTTTTTTGAATAATTTACTATAGAAAAGGCAATCCCTGGTGTAATTAAAATTTGAGACAGTAAAAATTATTTTTTGAATAATTTACTATAGAAAAGGCAATCCCTGGCGTAATTAAAATTTGCGACAGTAAAAAATGAATTTTTGAATAATTTACTATAGAAAAGGCAATCCTGGCGTAATTAAAATTTGCGACAGTATAAAATTATTTTTTGAATAATTTACTATAGAAAAGGCAATCCCTGGCGTAATTAAAATTTGCGACAGTAAAAAATGAATTTTTGAATAATTTACTATAGAAAAGGCAATCCCTGGCGTAATTAAAATTTGCGATAGTAAAAAAATGAATTTTTGAATAATTTACTATAGAAAAGGCAATCCCTGGCGTAATTAAAATTTGCGACAGTATAAAATTATTTTTTGAATAATTTACTATAGAAAAGGCAATCCCTGGCGTAATTAAAATTTGAGACAGTAAAAAATTATTTTTTGAATAATTTACTATAGAAAAGGCAATCCCTGGCGTAATTATAATTTGAGACAGTATAAAATTATTTTTTGAATAATTTACTATAGAAAAGGCAATCCCTGTCGTAATTAAAATTTGCGACAGTAAAAAATGAATTTTTGAATAATTTACTATAGAAAAGGCAATCCCTGGCGTAATTAAAATTTGCGACAGTATAAAATTATTTTTTGAATAATTTACTATAGAAAAGGCAATCCCTGGCGTAATTATAATTTGCGACACTAAAAAATTATTTTTTGAATAATTTACTATAGAAAAGGCAATCCCTGGCGTAATTAAAATTTGCGACAGTAAAAAATGAATTTTTGAATAATTTACTATAGAAAAGGCAATCCCTGGCGTAATTAAAATTTGCGACAGTATAAAATTATTTTTTGAATAATTTACAATAGAAAAGGCAATCCCTGGCGTAATTATAATTTCCGACAGTAAAAAATTATTTTTTGAATAATTTACTATAGAAAAGGCAATCCCTGGCGTAATTATAATTTGCGACAGTATAAAATTATTTTTTGAATAATTTACTATAGAAAAGGCAATCCCTGGCGTAATTAAAATTTGCGACAGTATAAAATTATTTTTTGAATAATTTACTATAGAAAAGGCAATCCCTGACGTAATTAAAATTTGAGACAGTAAAAAATTATTTTTTGCAAAATTTACTATAGAAAAGGCAATCCCTGGCGTATTTAAAATTTGCGACAGTAAAAAATTATTTTTTGAATAATTTACTATAGAAAAGGCAATCCCTGGCGTAATTAAAATTTGCGACAGTATAAAATTATTTTTGAATAATTTACTATAGAAAAGGCAATCCCTGGCGTAATTAAAATTTGAGACAGTAAAAAATTATTTTTTGAATAATTTACTATAGAAAAGGCAATCCCTGGCGTAATTATAATTTGAGACAGTATAAAATTATTTTTTGAATAATTTACTATAGAAAAGGCAATCCCTGGCGTAATTATAATTTGCGACAGTAAAAAATGAATTTTTGAATAATTTACTATAGAAAAGGCAATCCCTGGCGTAATTAAAATTTGCAACAGTAAAAAATGAATTCTTGAATAATTTACTAGAGAAAAGGCAATCCCTGGCGTAATTAAAATTTGCGACAGTAAAAAATGAATTTTGAATAATTTACTATAGAAAAGGCAATTCCTGGCGTAATTAAAATTTGCGACAGTAAAAAATGAATTTTTGAATAATTTACTATAGAAAAGGCAATCCCTGGCGTAATTAAAATTTGCGACAGTATAAAATTATTTTTGAATAATTTACTATAGAAAAGGCAATCCCTGACGTAATTATAATTTGCGACAGTAAAAAATTATTTTTTGAATAATTTACTATAGAAAAGGCAATCCTTGGTGTAATTAAAATTTGAGACAGTAAAAAATTATTTTTTGAATAATTTACTATAGAAAAGGCAATCCCTGGCGTAATTAAAATTTGCGACAGTAAAAAATGAATTTTTGAATAATTTACTATAGAAAAGGCAATCCCTGGCGTAATTAAAATTTGCGACAGTATAAAATTATTTTTTGAATAATTTACTATAGAAAAGGCAATCCCTGGCGTAATTAAAATTTGCGACAGTAAAAAATGAATTTTTGAATAATTTACTATAGAAAAGGCAATCCCTGGCGTAATTAAAATTTGCGATAGTAAAAAATGAATTTTTGAATAATTTACTATAGAAAAGGCAATCCCTGGCGTAATTAAAATTTGCGACAGTATAAAATTATTTTATGAATAATTTACTATAGAAAAGGCAATACCTGGCGTAATTAAAATTTGCGACAGTAAAAAATGAATTTTTGAATAATTTACTATAGAAAAGGCAATCCCTGGCGTAATTAAAATTTGCGACAGTATAAAATTATTTTTTGAATAATTTACTATAGAAAAGGCAATCCCTGGCGTAATTAAAATTTGAGACAGTAAAAAATTATTTTTTGAATAATTTACTATAGAAAAGGCAATCCCTGGCGTAATTATAATTTGAGACAGTATAAAATTATTTTTTGAATAATTTACTATAGAAAAGGCAATCCCTGGCGTAATTATAATTTGCGACAGTAAAAAATGAATTTTTGAATAATTTACTATAGAAAAGGCAATCCCTGGCGTAATTAAAATTTGCAACAGTAAAAAATGAATTCTTGAATAATTTACTAGAGAAAAGGCAATCCCTGGCGTAATTAAAATTTGCGACAGTAAAAAATGAATTTTTGAATAATTTACTATAGAAAAGGCAATTCCTGGCGTAATTAAAATTTGCGACAGTAAAAAATGAATTTTTGAATAATTTACTATAGAAAAGGCAATCCTGGCGTAATTAAAATTTGCGACAGTATAAAATTATTTTTTGAATAATTTACTATAGAAAAGGCAATCCCTGACGTAATTATAATTTGCGACAGTAAAAAATTATTTTTTGAATAATTTACTATAGAAAAGGCAATCCTTGGTGTAATTAAAATTTGAGACAGTAAAAAATTATTTTTTGAATAATTTACTATAGAAAAGGCAATCCCTGGCGTAATTAAAATTTGCGACAGTAAAAAATGAATTTTTGAATAATTTACTATAGAAAAGGCAATCCCTGGCGTAATTAAAATTTGCGACAGTATAAAATTATTTTTTGAATAATTTACTATAGAAAAGGCAATCCCTGGCGTAATTAAAATTTGCGACAGTAAAAAATGAATTTTTGAATAATTTACTATAGAAAAGGCAATCCCTGGCGTAATTAAAATTTGCGATAGTAAAAAATGAATTTTTGAATAATTTACTATAGAAAAGGCAATCCCTGGCGTAATTAAAATTTGCGACAGTATAAAATTATTTTATGAATAATTTACTATAGAAAAGGCAATCCCTGGCGTAATTAAAATTTGCGACAGTAAAAAATGATTTTTGAATAATTTACTATAGAAAAGGCAATCCCTGGCGTAATTAAAATTTGCGACAGTATAAAATTATTTTTTGAATAATTTACTGTAGAAAAGGCAATCCCTGGCGTAATTATAATTTGCGACAGTAAAAAATTATTTTTTGAATAATTTACTATAGAAAAGGCAATCCCTGGCGTAATTAAAATTTGAGACAGTGAAAAATTATTTTTTGAATAATTTACTATAGAAAAGCCAATCCCTAGCGTAATTAAAATTTGCGACAGTAAAAAATTCTTTTTGAATAATTTACTATAGAAAAGGCAATCCCTGGCGTAATTAAAATTTGCGACAGTAAAAAATTATTTTTTGAATAATTTACTATAGAAAAGGCAATCCTGGCGTAATTAAAATTTGCGACAGTATAAAATTATTTTTTGAATAATTTACTATAGAAAAGGCAATCCCTGGCGTAATTAAAATTTGAGACAGTAAAAAATAATTTTGTGCAAAATTTACTATAGAAAAAGGCAATCCCTGGCGTATTTAAAATTTGCGACAGTAAAAAATTATTTTTTGAATAATTTACTATAGAAAAGGCAATCCCTGGCGTAATTAAAATTTGCGACAGTAAAAAATGAATTTTTGAATAATTTACTATAGAAAAGGCAATCCCTGGCGTAATTAAAATTTGCGACAGTATAAAATTTTTTTTTTGAATAATTTACTATAGAAAAGGCAATCCCTGGCGTAATTAAAATTTGCGACAGTAAAAAATAATTTTTTGAATAATTTACTATAGAAAAGGCAATCCCTGGCGTAATTATAATTTGCGACAGTATAAAATTATATTTTGAATAATTTACTATAGAAAAGGCAATCCCTGGCGTAATTAAAATTTGCGTCAGTATAAAATTATTTTTTGAATAATTTACTATAGAAAAGGCAATCCCTGGCGTAATTAAAATTTGAGACAGTAAAAAATTATTTTTTGAATAATTTACTATAGAAAAGGCAATCCCTGGCGTAATTATAATTTGAGACAGTATAAAATTATTTTTTGAATAATTTACTATAGAAAAGGCAATCCCTGGCGTCATTATAATTTGCGACAGTAAAAATGAATTTTTGAATAATTTACTATAGAAAAGGCAATCCCTGGCGTAATTAAAATTTGCAACAGTAAAAAATGAATTTTTGAATAATTTACTATAGAAAAGGCAATCCCTGGCGTAATTAAAATTTGCGACAGTAAAAAATGAATTTTTGTATAATTTACTATAGAAAAGGCAATCCCTGGCGTAATTAAAATTTGCGACAGTAAAAAATGAATTTTTGAATAATTTACTATAGAAAAGGCAATCCCTGGCGTAATTAAAATTTGCGACAGTATAAAATTATTTTTTGAATAATTTACTATAGAAAAGGCAATCCCTGGCGTAATTATAATTTGCGACAGTAAAAAATTATTTTTTGAATAATTTACTATAGAAAAGGCAATCCCTGGCGTAATTAAAATTTGAGTCAGTAAAAAATTATTTTTTGAATAATTTACTATAGAAAAGGCAATCCCTGGCGTAATTATAATTTGCGACAGTATAAAATTATTTTTTGAATAATTTACTATAGAAAAGGCAATCCCTGGCGAAATTAAAATTTGCGACAGTAAAAATGAATTTTTGAATAATTTACTATAGAAACGGCAATCCCTGGCGTAATTAAAATTTGCGACAGTAAAAAATGAATTTTTGAATAATTTACTATAGAAAAGGCAATCCCTGGCGTAATTAAAATTTGCCACAGAAAAAAAATTATTTTTTGAATAATTTACTATACAAAAGGCAATCCCTGGCGTATTTAAAATTTGCAACAGTAAAAAATGAATTTTTGAATAATTTACTATAGAAAAGGCAATCCCTGGCGTAATTAAAATTTGAGACAGTAAAAAATGAATTTTTGAATAATTTACAATAGAAAAGGCAATCCCTGGCGTAATTAAAATTTGCGACAGTAAAAAATTAATTTTTGCAAATTTACTATAGAATAGGCAATCCCTGGCGTAATTAAAACTTGCGACAGTAAAAAATTATTTTTTGAATAATTTACTATACAAAAGGCAATCCCTGGCGTATTTAAAATTTGCGACAGTAAAAAATGAATTTTTGGATAATTTACTATAGAAAAGGCAATCCCTGGCGTAATTGAAATTTGAGACAGTAAAAAATTATTTTTTGCAAAATTTACTATAGAAAAGGCAATCCCTGGCGTATTTAAAATTTGCGACAGTAAAAAATTATTTTTTGAATAATTTACTATAGAAAAGGCAATCCCTGGCGTAATTATAATTTGCGACAGTAAAAAATGAATTTTTGAATAATTTAATATAGAAAAGGCAATCCCTGGCGTAATTATAATTTGCGACAGTAAAAAATGAATTTTTGAATAATTTACTATAGAAAAGGCAATCCCTGGCGTAATTAAAATTTGCAACAGTAAAAAATGAATTTTTGAATAATTTACTATAGAAAAGGCAATCCCTGGCGTAATTAAAATTTGCGACAGTAAAAAATGAATTTTTGAATAATTTACTATAGAAAAGGCAATCCCTGGCGTAATTAAAATTTGCGAAAGTAAAAAATGAATTTTTGAATAATTTACTATAGAAAAGGCAATCCTGGCGTAATTAAAATTTGCGACAGTATAAAATTATTTTTTGAATAATTTACTATAGAAAAGGCAATCCCTGGCGTAATTATAATTTGCGACAGTAAAAAAATATTTTTTGAATAATTTACTATAGAAAAGGCAATCCCTGGCGTAATTATAATTTGCGACAGTATAAAAGTATTTTTTGAATAATTTACTATAGAAAAGGCAATCCCTGGCGTAATAAAAATTTGCGACAGTATAAAATGAATTTTTGAATAATTTACTAAAAAAGGCAATCCCTGGCTTAATTAAAATTTGCGACAGTAAAAAATTATTTTTGAATAATTTACTATAGAAAAGGCAATCCCTGGCGTAATTATAATTTGCGACAGTATAAAATTATTTTTGAATAATTTACTATAGAAAAGGCAATCCCTGGCGTAATTAAAATTTGCGACAGTATAAAATTATTTTTTGAATAATTTACTATAGAAAAGGCAATCCCTGGCGTAATTAAAATTTGAGACAGTAAAAAATGAATTTTTGAATAATTTACTATAGAAAAGGCAATCCCTGGAGTAAGTAAAATTTGCAACAGTAAAAAATTATTTTTTGCAACATTTACTATAGAAAAGGCAATCCCTGGCGTAATTAAAATTTGAGACAGTAAAAAATGAATTTTTGCAAAATTTACTACAGAAAAGGCAATCCCTGGCGTAATTAAAATTTGAGACAGTAAAAAATTATTTTTTGAATAACATACTATAGAAAAGGCAATCCCTGGCGTAATTAAAATTTGAGACAGTAAAAAATGAATTTTTTGAATAATTTACTATAGAAAAGGCAATCCCTGGCGTAATTAAAATTTGAGACAGTAAAAAATGAATTTTTGAATAATTTACTATAGAAAAGGCAATCCCTGGCGTAATTTAAAATTTGAGACACTAAAGAATTATTTTTTGCAAAATTTACTATAGAAAAGGCAATCCCTGGCGTAATTAAAATTTGTCACAGAAAAAATTATTTTTGAATAATTTACTATAGAAAAGGCAATCCCTGGCGTAATTAAAATTTGCGACACTAAACAATTATTTTTTGCAAAATTTACTATAGAAAAGGCAATCCCTGGCGTAATTAAAATTTGCGACACTAAACAATTATTTTTTGCAAAATTTACTATACAAAAGGCAATCCCTGGCGTAATTAAAATTTGCGACAGTAAAAAATGAATTTTTGAATAATTTACTATAGAAACGGCAATCCCTGGCGTAATTAAAATTTGCGACACTAAACAATTATTTTTTGCAAAATTTACTATACAAAAGGCAATCCCTGGCGTAATTAAAATTTGCGACAGTAAAAAATGAATTTTTGAATAATTTACTATAGAAACGGCAATCCCTGGCGTAATTAAAATTTGCGACAGTAAAAAATTAATTTTTGAATAATTTACAATAGAAAAGGCAATCCCTGGCGTAATTAAAATTTGCGACAGTATAAAATTATTTTTTGAATAATTTACAATAGAAAAGGCAATCCCTGGCGTAATTAAAATTTGCGACAGTATAAAATTATTTTTTGAATAATTTACTATAGAAAAGGCAATCCCTGGCGTAATTAAAATTTTCAACAGTAAAAAATTATTTTTTGCAACATTTACTATAAAAAGGCAATCCCTGGCGTAATTAAAATTTGAGACAGTAAAAAATGAATTTTGCAAAATTTACTATAGAAAAGGCAATCCCTGGCGTAATTAAAATTTGAGACAGTAAAAAATTATTTTTTGAATAATTTACTATAGAAAAGGCAATCCCTGGCGTAATTAAAATTTGAGACAGTAAAAAATGAATTTTTGAATAATTACTATAGAAAAGGCAATCCCTGGCGTAATTAAAATTTGAGACAGTAAAAAATGAATTTTTGAATAATTTACTATAGAAAAGGCAATACCTGGCGTAATTAAAATTTGAGACACTAAAGAATTATTTTTTGCAAAATTTACTATAGAAAAGGCAATCCCTGGCGTAATTAAAATTTGTGACAGAAAAAATTATTTTTTGAATAATTTACTATAGAAAAGGCAATCCCTGCGTAATTAAAATTTGAGACAGTAAAAAATGAATTTTTGAATAATTTACTATAGAAAAGGCAATCCCTGGCGTAATTAAAATTTGCGACACTAAACAATTATTTTTTGCAAAATTTACTATACAAAAGGCAATCCCTGGCGTAATTAAAATTTGCGACAGTAAAAAATGAATTTTTGAATAATTTACTATAGAAAAGGCAATCCCTGGCGTAATTATAATTTGCGACAGTAAAAAATGAATTTTTGAATAATTTACTATAGAAAAGGCAATCCCTGGCGTAATTAAAATTTGCAACAGTAAAAAATGAATTTTTGAATAATTTACTATAGAAAAGGCAATCCCTGGCGTAATTAAAATTTGCGACAGTAAAAAATGAATTTTGAATAATTTACTATAGAAAAGGCAATTCCTGGCGTAATTAAAATATGCGACAGTAAAAAATGAATTTTTGAATAATTTACTATAGAAAAGGCAATCCCTGGCGTAATTAAAATTTGCGACAGTATAAAATTATTTTTTGAATAATTTACTATAGAAAAGGCAATCCCTGGCGTAATTATAATTTGCGACAGTAAAAAATTATTTTTTGAATAATTTACTATAGAAAAAGCAATCCCTGGTGTAATTAAAATTTGAGACAGTATAAAATTATTTTTTGAATAATTTACTATAGAAAAGGCAATCCCTGGCGTAATTAAAATTTGCGACAGTAAAAAATGAATTTTTGAATAATTTACTATAGAAAAGGCAATCCCTGGCGTAATTAAAATTTGCGATAGTAAAAAATGAATTTTTGAATAATGTTACTATAGAAAAGGCAATCCCTGGCGTAATTAAAATTTGCGACAGTATAAAATTATTTTATGAATAATTTACTATAGAAAAGGCAATCCCTGGCGTAATTAAAATTTGCGACAGTAAAAAATGAATTTTTGAATAATTTACTATAGAAAAGGCAATTCCTGGCGTAATTAAAATTTGCGACAGTAAAAAAATGAATTTTTGAATAATTTACTATAGAAAAGGCAATCCCTGGCGTAATTAAAATTTGCGACAGTATAAAATTATTTTTTGAATAATTTACTATAGAAAAGGCAATCCCTGGCGTAATTATAATTTGCGACAGTAAAAAATTATTTTTTGAATAATTTACTATAGAAAAGGCAATCCCTGGTGTAATTAAAATTTGAGACAGTAAAAAATTATTTTTTGAATAATTTACTATAGAAAAGGCAATCCCTGGGATAATTAAAATTTGCGACAGTAAAAAATGAATTTTTGAATAATTTACTATAGAAAAGGCAATCCCTGGCGTAATTAAAATTTGCGACAGTATAAAATTATTTTTTGAATAATTTACAATAGAAAAGGCAATCCCTGGCGCAATTATAATTTGCGACAGTAAAAAATTATTTTTTGAATAATTTACTATAGAAAAGGCAATCCCTGGCGTAATTATAATTTGCGACAGTTTAAAATTATTTTTTGAATAATTTACTATAGAAAAGGCAATCCCTGGCGTAATTAAAATTTGCGACAGTATAAAATTATTTTTTGAATAATTTACTATAGAAAAGGCAATCCCTGGCGTAATTAAAATTTGAGACAGTAAAAAATTATTTTTTGAAAAATTTACTATAGAAAAGGCAATCCCTGGCGTAATTAAAATTTGCGACAGTATAAAATTATTTTTTGAATAATTTACTACAGAAAAGGCAATCCCTGGCGTAATTAAAATTTGAGACAGTAAAAAATTATTTTTTGAATAATTTACTATAGAAAAGGCAATCCCTAGCGTAATTATAATTTGAGGACAGGATAAAATTATTTTTTGAATAATTTACTATAGAAAAGGCAATCCCTGGCGTAATTATAATTTGCGACAGTAAAAAATGAATTTTTGAATAATTTACTATAGAAAAGGCAATCCCTGGCGTAATTAAAATTTGCAACAGTAAAAAATGAATTTTTGAATAATTTACTATAGAAAAGGCAATCCCTGGCGTAATTAAAATTTGCGACGGTAAAAAATGAATTTTTGAATAATTTACTATAGAAAAGGCAATCCCTGGCGTAATTAAAATTTGCGACAGTAAAAAATGAATTTTTGAATAATTTACTATAGAAAAGGCAATCCCTGGCGTAATTAAAATTTGCGACAGTCAAAAATAATTTTTTGAATAATTTACTATAGAAAAGGCAATCCCTGGCGTAATTATAATTTGCGACAGTAAAAAATTATTTTTTGAATAATTTACTATAGAAAAGGCAATCCCTGGCGTAATTAAAATTTGAGACAGTAAAAAATTATTTTTTGAATAATTTACTATAGAAAAGGCAATCCCTGGCGTAATTAAAATTGGCGACAGTAAAAAATGAATTTTTGAATAATTTACTATAGAAAAGGCAATCCCTGGCGTAATTAAAATTTGCGACAGTATAAAATTATTTTTTGAATAATTTACTATAGAAAAGGCAATCCCTGGCGTAATTAAAATTTGCGACAGTAAAAAATGAATTTTTGAATAATTTACTATAGAAAAGGCAATCCCTGGCGTAATTAAAATTTGCGACAGTAAAAAATGAATTTTTGAATAATTTACTATAGAAAAGGCAATCCCTGGCGTAATTAAAATTTGCGACAGTATAAAATTATTTTTTGAATAATTTACTATAGAAAAGGCAATCCCTGGCGTAATTAAAATTTGCGACAGTAAAAAATGAATTTTTGAATAATTTACTATAGAAAAGGCAATCCCTGGCGTAATTAAAATTTGCGACAGTATAAAATTATTTTTTGAATAATTTACTATAGAAAAGGCAATCCCTGGCGTAATTATAATTTGCGACAGTAAAAAATTATTTTTGAATAATTTACTATAGAAAAGACAATCCCTGGCGTAATTAAAATTTGAGACAGTAAAAAATTATTTTTTGAATAATTTACTATAGAAAAGGCAATCCCTGGCGTAATTAAAATTTGCGACAGTAAAAAATTCTTTTTTGAATAATTTACTATAGAAAAGGCAATCCCTGGCGTAATTAAAATTTGCGACAGTAAAAAATTATTTTTTGAATAATTTACTATAGAAAAGGCAATCCCTGGCGTAGTTATAATTTGCGACAGTATAAAATTAA
>CAWVNZ010000106.1:0-100335 GCA_963930735.1 Dioctria linearis | reverse complement strand
TGAATAATTTACTATAGAAAAGGCAATCCCTGGCGTAATTAAAATTTGCGACAGTTGAAAATTATTTTTGAATAATTTACTATAGAAAAGGCAATCCCTGGCGGATTTAAAATTTGCGACAGTAAAAAATTATTTGTGAGAAATTTACTATAGAAAAGGCAATCCCTGGGATATTTAAATTTGCGACAGTAAAAATTATTTTTTTGCAAAATTTACTATAGAAAAGGCAATCCCTGGCGTATTTAAACTTTGCGACAGTAAAAAATTATTTTTTGAATAATTTACTATAGAAAAGGCAATCCCTGGCGTATTTAAAATTTGCGACAGTAAAAAATTATTTTTTGAATAATTTACTATAGAAAAGGCAATCCCTGGCGTAATTAAAATTTGCGACAGTAAAAAAATTTTTTGAATAATTTACTATAGAAAAGGCAATCCCTGGCGGATTTGAAATTTGCGACAGTAAAAAATTATTTTTTGAATAATTTACTATAGAAAAGGCAATCCTTGGCGCAATTAAAATTTGCGACATTTGAAAATTATTTTTTGAATACTTTACTATAGAAAAGTCAATCCCTGGCGTAATTAAAATTTGCGACAGTATAAAATTATTTTTTGAATAATTTACTATAGAAAAGGCAATCCGTGGCGGATTTGAAATTTGCGACAGTAAAAAATTATTTTTTTGCAAAATTTACTATAGAAAAGGCAATCCCTGGCGGATTTGAAATTTGCGACAGTAAAAAATTATTTTTTGAATAATTTACTATAGAAAAGGCAATCCCTGGCGCAATTAAAACTTGAGACAGTTGAAAATTATTTTTTGAATAATTTACTATAGAAAGGCAATCCCTGGCGTAATTAAAATTTGCGACAGTTGAAAATTATTTTTTGAATAATTTACTATAGAAAAGGCAATCCCTGGCGTATTTAAAATTTGCGACAGTAAAAAATTATTTTTTGAATAATTTACTATAGAAAAGGCAATCCCTGGCGTAATTAAAATTTGCGACAGTTGAAAATTATTTTTTGAATAATTTACTATAGAAAAGGCAATCCCTGGCGTAATTAAAATTTGCGACAGTTGAAAATTATTTTTTGAATAATTTACTATAGAAGAGGCAATCCCTGGCGTAATTAAAATTTGCGACAGTTGAAAATTATTTTTTGAATAATTTACTATAGAAAAGGCAATCCCTGGCGTATTTAAAATTTGCGACAGTAAAAAATTATTTTTTGAATAATTTACTATAGAAAAGGCAATCCCTGGCGTAATTAAAATTTGCGACAGTTGAAAATTATTTTTTGAATAATTTACTATAGAAAAGGCAATCCCTGGCGTAATTAAAATTTGCGACAGTTGAAAATTATTTTTTGAATAATTTACTATAGAAAAGGCAATCCCTGGCGTAATTAAAATTTGCGACAGTTGAAAATTATTTTTTGAATAATTTACTATAGAAAAGGCAATCCCTGGCGTAATTAAAATTTGCGACAGTTGAAAATTATTTTTTGAATAATTTACTATAGAAAAGGCAATCCCTGGCGGATTTGAAATTTGCGACAGTAAAAAATTATTTTTTGAATAATTTACTATAGAAAAGGCAATCCCTGGCGTAATTAAAATTTGCGACAGTTGAAAATTATTTTTTGAATAATTTACTATAGAAAAGGCAATGCCTGGCGTAATTAAAATTTGCGACAGTATAACAATATTTTTTGAATAATTTACTATAGAAAAGGCAATCCCTGGCGCAGTTAAAATTTGCGACAGTTGAAAATTATTTTTTGAATAATTTACTACAGAAAAGGCAATCCCTGGCGTAATTAAAATTTGCGACAGAAAAAAATTATTTTTTGAATAATTTACTATAGAAAAGGCAATCCCTGGCGGATTTGAAATTTGCGACAGTAAAAAATTATTTTTTTGCAAAATTTACTATAGAAAAGGCAATCCCTGGCGGATTTGAAATTTGCGACAGTAAAAAATTATTTTTTGAATAATTTACTATAGAAAAGGCAATCCCTGGCGCAATTAAAACTTGAGACAGTTGAAAATTATTTTTTGAATAATTTACTATAGAAAAGGCAATCCCTGGCGTATTTAAAATTTGCGACAGTTGAAAATTATTTTTTGAATAATTTACTATAGAAAATGCAATCCCTGGCGCAATTAAAATTTGCGACAGTTGAAAATTATTTTTTGAATAATTTACTATAGAAAAGGCAATCCCTGGCGTAATTAAAATTTGCGACAGTTGAAAATTATTTTTTGAATAATTTACTATAGAAAAGGCAATCCCTGGCGGATTTGAAATTTTCGACAGTAAAAAATTATTTTTTGAATAATTTACTATAGAAAAGGCAATCCCTGGCGTAATTAAAATTTGCGACAGTTGAAAATTATTTTTTGAATAATTTACTATAGAAAAGGCAATCCCTGGCGGATTTGAAATTTGCGACAGTAAAAAATTATTTTTTGAATAATTTACTATAGAAAAGGCAATCCCTGGCGTAATTAAAATTTGTGACAGTTGAAAATTATTTTTTGAATAATTTACTATAGAAAAGGCAATCCCTGGCGTAATTAAAATTTGCGACAGTATAAAATTATTTTTTGAATAATTTACTATAGAAAAGGCAATCCCTGGCGCAATTAAAATTTGCGACAGTTGAAAATTATTTTTTGAATAATTTACTACAGAAAAGGCAATCCCTGGCGTAATTAAAATTTGCGACAGTAAAAAATTATTTTTTGAATAATTTACTATAGAAAAGGCAATCCCTGGCGGATTTGAAATTTGCGACAGTAAAAAATTATTTTTTTGCAAAATTTACTATAGAAAAGGCAATCCCTGGCGGATTTGAAATTTGCGACAGTAAAAAATTATTTTTTGAATAATTTACTATAGAAAAGGCAATCCCTGGCGCAATTAAAACTTGAGACAGTTGAAAATTATTTTTTGAATAATTTACTATAGAAAAGACAATCCCTGGCGTATTTAAAATTTGCGACAGTTGAAAATTATTTTCTGAATAATTTACTATAGAAAATGCAATCCCTGGCGCAATTAAAATTTGCGACAGTTGAAAATTATTTTTTGAATAATTTACTATAGAAGAGGCAATCCCTGGCGTAATTAAAATTTGCGACAGTTGAAAATTATTTTTTGAATAATTTACTATAGAAAAGGCAATCCCTGGCGGATTTGAAATTTGCGACAGTAAAAAATTATTTTTTGAATAATTTACTATAGAAAAGGCAATCCCTGGCGTAATTAAAATTTGCGACAGTTGAAAATTATTTTTTGAATAATTTACTATAGAAAAGGCAATCCCTGGCGTAATTAAAATTTGCGACAGTATAAAATTATTTTTTGAATAATTTACTATAGAAAAGGCAATCCCTGGCGCAATTAAAATTTGCGACAGTTGAAAATTATTTTTTGAATAATTTACTATAGAAAAGGCAATCCCTGGCGTAATTAAAATTTGCGACAGTAAAAAATTATTTTTTGAATAATTTACTATAGAAAAGGCAATCCCTGGCGGATTTGAAATTTGCGACAGTAAACAATTATTTTTTTGCAAAATTTACTATAGAAAAGGCAATCCCTGGCGGATTTGAAATTTGCGACAGTAAAAAATTATTTTTTGAATAATTTACTATAGAAAAGGCAATCCCTGGCGCAATTAAAATTTGCGACAGTTGAAAATTATTTTTTGAATAATTTACTATAGAAAAGGCAATCCCTGGCGTATTTAAAATTTGCGACAGTTGAAAATTATTTTTTGAATAATTTACTATAGAAAAGGCAATCCCTGGCGCAATTAAAATTTGCGACAGTAGAAAATTATTTTTTGAATAATTTACTATAGAAAAGGCAATCCCTGGCGTAATTAAAATTTGCGACAGTAGAAAATTATTTTTTGAATAATTTACTATAGAAAAGGCAATCCCTGGCGCACTTAAAATTTGCGACAGTAGAAAATTATTTTTTGAATAATTTACTATAGAAAAGGCAATCCCTGGCGTAATTAAAATTTGCGACAGTATAAAATTATTTTTTGAATAATTTACTATAGAAAAGGCAGTCCCTGGCGTAATTAAAATTTGCGACAGTAGAAAATTATTTTTTGAATAATTTACTATAGAAAAGGCAATCCCTGGCGTAATTAAAATTTGCGACAGTAGAAAATTATTTTTTGAATAATTTACTATAGAAAAGGCAATCCCTGGCGTAATTAAAATTTGCGACAGTAGAAAATTATTTTTTGAATAATTTACTATAGAAAAGGCAATCCCTGGCGCAATTAAAATTTGCGACAGTTAAAAATTATTTTTTGAATAATTTACTATAGAAAAGGCAATCCCTGGCACACTTAAAATTTGCGACAGTAAAAAATTATTTTTTGAATAATTTACTATAGAAAAGGCAATCCCTGGCGTAATTAAAATTTGCGACAGTATAAAATTATTTTTTGAATAATTTACTATAGAAAAGGCAATCCCTGGCGTAATTAAAATTTGCGACAGTATAAAATTATTTTTTGAATAATTTACTATAGAAAAGGCAATCCCTGGCGCACTTAAAATTTGCGACAGTAAAAAATTATTTTTTGAATAATTTACTATAGAAAAGGCAATCCCTGGCGTAATTAAAATTTGCGACAGTAGAAAATTATTTTTTGAATAATTTACTATAGAAAAGGCAATCCCTGGCGTATTTAAAATTTGCGACAGTTGAAAATTATTTTTTGAATAATTTTCTATAGAAAAGGCAATCCCTGGCGTATTTAAAATTTGCGACAGTAAGAAATTATTTTTTGAATAATTTACTATAGAAATGGCAATCCCTGGCGTAATTAAAATTTGCGAGAGTATAAAATTATTTTTTGAATAATTTACTATAGAAAAGGCAATCCCTGGCGTAATTAAAATTTGCGACAGTTGAAAATTATTTTTTGAATAATTTACTATAGAAAAGGCAATCCCTGGCGTAATTAAAATTTGCGACAGTAGAAAATTATTTTTTGAATAATTTACTATAGAAAAGGCAATCCCTGGCGTAATTAAAATTTGCGACAGTAAAAAATTATTTTTTGAAAAAATTACTATATAAAAGGCAATCCCTGGCGTAATTAAAATTTGCGACAGTAGAAAATTATTTTTTGAATAATTTACTATAGAAAAGCCAATCCCTGGCGTATTTAAAATTTGCGACAGTAAAAAATTATTTTTTTAATAATTTACTATAGAAAAGGCAATCCCTGGCGCAATTAAAACTTGCGATAGTAAAAAATTATTTTTTGAATAATTTACTATAGAAAAGCAATCCCTGGCGGATTTGAAATTTGCGACAGTAAAAAATTATTTTTTGAATAATTTACTATAGAAAAGGCAATCCCTGGCGTAATTAAAATTTGCGACAGTAGAAAATTATTTTTTGAATAATTTACTATAGAAAAGGCAATCCCTGGGATATTTAAAATTTGCGACAGTAGAAAATTATTTTTTGAATAATTTACTATAGAAAAGGCAATCCCTGGCGTAGTTAAAATTTGCGACAGTAGAAAATTATTTTTTGAATAATTTACTATAGAAAAGGCAATCCCTGGCGTAATTAAAATTTGCGACAGTAGAAAATTATTTTTTGAATAATTTACTATAGAAAAGGCAATCCCTGGCGTATTTAAAATTTGCGACAGTTGAAAATTATTTTTTGAATAATTTTCTATAGAAAAGGCAATCCCTGGCGTATTTAAAATTTTCGACAGTAAGAAATTATTTTTTGAATAATTTACTATAGAAATGGCAATTCCTGGCGTAATTAAAATTTGCGAGAGTATAAAATTATTTTTTGAATAATTTACTATAGAAAAGGCAATCCCTGGCGTATTTAAAATTTGCGACAGTAAAAAATTATTTTTTGAATAATTTACTATAGAAAAGGCAATCCCTGGCGTATTTAAAATTTGCGACAGTATAAAATTATTTTTTGCAAAATTTAATATAGAAAAGGCAATCCCTGGCGTAATAAAAATTTGCGACAGTAAAAAATTATTTTTTGAATAATTTACTATGGAAAAGGCAATCCCTGGCGTAATTAAAATTTGCGACAGTTGAAAATTATTTTTTGAATAATTTACTATAGAAAAGGCAATCCCTGGCGTAATTAAAATTTGCGACAGTAGAAAATTATTTTTTGAATAATTTACTATAGAAAAGGCAATCCCTGGGATATTTAAAATTTGCGACAGTAAAAAATTATTTTTTTGCAAAATTTACTATAGAAAAGGCAATCCCTGGCGGATTTGAAATTTGCGACAGTAAAAAATTATTTTTTTGCAAAATTTACTATAGAAAAGGCAATCCCTGGCGGATTTGAAATTTGCGACAGTAAAAAATTATTTTTTGAATAATTTACTATAGAAAAGGCAATCCATGGCGTATTTAAAATTTGCGACAGTAAAATATTAATTTGTGAGAAATTTACTATAGAAAAGGCAATCCCTGGCGTATTTAAAATTTGCGACAGTAAAAAATTAATTTGTGAGAAATTTACTATAGAAAAGGCAATCCCTGGGATATTTAAAATTTGCGACAGTAAAAAATTATTTTTTTGCAAAATTTACTATAGAAAAGGCAATCCCTGGCGTATTTAAAATTTTCGACAGTAAAAAATTATTTTTTGAATAATTTACTATAGAAAAGGCAATCCCTAGCGTATTTAAAATTTGCGACAGTATAAAATTATTTTTTGAATAATTTACTATAGAAAAGGCAATCCCTGGCGTAATTAAAATTTGCGACAGTATAAAATTATTTTTTGAATAATTTACTATAGAAAAGGCAATCCCTGGCTTATTTAAAATTTGCGACAGTAAAATATTATTTTTTGAATAATTTACTATAGAAAAGGCAATCCCTGGCGTATTTAAAATTTTCGACAGTAAAAAATTATTTTTTGAATAATTTACTATAGAAAAGGCAATCCCTGGCGTATTTAAAATTTGCGACAGTAAAAAATTAATTTGTGAGAAATTTATTATAGAAAAGGCAATCCCTGGGATATTTAAAATTTGCGACAGTAAAAAATTATTTTTTTGCAAAATTTACTATAGAAAAGGCAATCCCTGGCGTATTTAAAATTTTCGACAGTAAAAAATTATTTTTGAATAATTTACTATAGAAAAGGCAATCCCTGGCGTATTTAAAATTTGCGACAGTATAAAATTATTTTTTGAATAATTTACTATAAAAAAGGCAATCCCTGGCGTAATTAAAATTTGCGACAGTATAAAATTATTTTTTGAATAATTTACTATAGAAAAGGCAATCCCTGGCGTATTTAAAATTTGCGACAGTAAAAAATTATTTTTTGAATAATTTACTATAGAAAAGGCAATCCCTGGCGTAATTAAAATTTGCGACAGTAAAAAATTATTTTTTGAATAATTTACTATAGAAATGGCAATCCCTGTCGCACTTAAAATTTGCGACAGTAAAAAATTATTTTTTGAATAATTTACTATAGAAAAGGCAATCCCTGGCGTATATAAAATTTGCGACAGTATAAAATTATTTTTTGAATAATTTACTATAGAAAAGGCAATCCCTGGCGTAATTAAAATTTGCGACAGTAGAAAATTATTTTTTGAATAATTTACTATAGAAAAGGCAATCCCTGGCGTATTTAAAATTAACGACAGTAAAAAATTATTTTTTGAATAATTTACTATAGAAAAGGCAATCCCTGGCGTAATTAAAATTTGCGACAGTTGAAAATTATTTTTTTGCAAAATTGACTATAGAAAAGGCAATCCCTGGCGGATTTGAAATTTGCGACAGTAAAAAATTATTTTTTTGCAAAATTTACTATAGAAAAGGCAATCCCTGGCTTATTTAAAATTTGCGACAGTAAGAAATTATTTTTTGAATAATTTACTATAGAAAAGGCAATCCCTGGCGTAATTAAAATATGCGACAGTTGAAAATTATTTTTTGAATAATTTACTATAGAAAAGGCAATCCCTGGAGTAATTAAAATTTGCGACAGTATAAAATTATTTTTTGAATAATTTACTATAGAAAAGGCAATCCCTGGCGCAATTAAAATTTGCGACAGTTGAAAATTATTTTTTGAATAATTTACTATAAAAAAGGCAATCCCTGGCGTAATTAAAATTTGCGGCAGTAAAAAATTATTTTTTGAATAATTTACTATAGAAAAGGCAATCCCTGGCGGATTTGAAATTTGCGACAGTAAAAAATTATTTTTTTGCAAAATTTACTATAGAAAAGGCAATCCCCTGGCGGATTTGAAATTTGCGAGAGTAAAAAATTATTTTTTGAATAATTTACTATAGAAAAGGCAATCCCTGGCGCAATTAAAATTTGCGACAGTTGAAAATTATTTTTTGAATAATTTACTATAGAAAAGGCAATCCCTGGCGTAATTAAAATTTGCGACAGTAAAAAATTTTTTTTTGTATAATTTACTATAGAAAAGGCAAGCCCTGGCGGATTTGAAATTTGCGACAGTAAAAAATTATTTTTTTGAAAAATTTACTATAGAAAAGGCAATCCCTGGCGCATTTGAAATTTGCGACAGTAAAAAATTATTTTTTGAATAATTTACTATAGAAAAGGCAATCCCTGGCGTATTTAAAATTTGCGACAGTATAAAATTTTATTTTTTGAATAATTTACTATAGAAAAGGCAATCCCTGGCGTATTTAAAATTTGCGACAGTAGAAAATTATTTTTTGAATAATTTACTATAGAAAAGGCAATCCCTGGCGCTATTAAAATTTGCGACAGTTGAAAATTATTTTTTGAATAATTTACTATAGAAAAGGCAATCCCTGGCGTAATTAAAATTTGCGACAGTATAAAATTATTTTTTGAATAATTTACTATAGAAAAGGCAATCCCTGGCGCAATTAAAATTTGCGACAGTTGAAAATTATTTTTTGAATAATTTACTATAGAAAAGGCAATCCCTGGCGCACTTAAAACTTGCGACAGTAGAAAATTATTTTTTGAATAATTTACTATAGAAAAGGCAATCCCTGGCGTAATTAAAATTTGCGACAGTAGAAAATAATTTTTTGAATAATTTACTATAGAAAAGGCAATCCCTGGCGTAATTAAAATTTGCGACAGTAAAAAATTATTTTTTGAATAATTTACTATAGAAAAGGCAATCCCTGGCGTAATTAAAATTTGCGACAGTAGAAAATTATTTTTTGAATAATTTACTATAGAAAAGGCAATCCCTGGCGTAATTAAAATTTGCGACAGTAGAAAATTATTTTTTGAATAATTTACTATAGAAAATGTAATCCCTGGCGTAATTAAAATTTGCGACAGTTGAAAATTATTTTTTGAATAATTTACTATAGAAAAGGCAATCCCTGGCGTAATTAAAATTTGCGACAGTAGAAAATTATTTTTTGAATAATTTACTATAGAAAAGGCAATCCCTGGGATATTTAAAATTTGCGACAGTAAAAAATTATTTTTTTGCAAAATTTACTATAGAAAAGGCAATCCCTGGCGGATTTGAAATTTGCGACAGTAAAAAATTATTTTTTGAATAATTTACTATAGAAAAGGCAATCCCTGGCGCAATTAAAATTTGCGACAGTTGAAAATTATTTTTTGAATAATTTACTATAGAAAAGGCAATCCCTGGCGTAATTAAAATTTGCGACAGTATAAAATTATTTTTTGAATAATTTACTATAGAAAAGGCAATCCCTGGCGTAATTAAATTTTGCGACAGTTGAAAATTATTTTTTGAATAATTTACTATAGAAAAGGCAATCCCTGGCGTAATTAAAATTTGCGACAGTAAAAAATTATTTTTTGAATAATTTACTATAGAAAAGGCAATCCCTGGCGGATTTGAAATTTGCGACAGTAAAAAATTATTTTTTGAATAATTTACTATAGAAAAGGCAATCCCTGGCGCAATTAAAATTTGCGACAGTAGAAAATTATTTTTTGAATAATTTACTATAGAAAAGGCAATCCCTGGCGGATTTGAAATTTGCGACAGTAAAAAATTATTTTTTGAATAATTTACTATAGAAAAGGCAATCCCTGGCGCAATTAAAATTTGCGACAGTTGAAAATTATTTTTTGAATAATTTACTATAAAAAAGGCAATCCCTGGCGTAATTAAAATTTGCGACAGTAAAAAATTATTTTTTGAATAATTTACTATAGAAAAGGCAATCCCTGGCGGATTTGAAATTTGCGACAGTAAAAAATTATTTTTTTGCAAAATTTACTATAGAAAAGGCAATCCCCTGGCGGATTTGAAATTTGCGAGAGTAAAAAATTATTTTTTGAATAATTTACTATAGAAAAGGCAATCCCTGGCGCAATTAAAATTTGCGACAGTTGAAAATTATTTTTTGAATAATTTACTATAGAAAAGGCAATCCCTGGCGTAATTAAAATTTGCGACAGTAAAAAATTTTTTTTTGTATAATTTACTATAGAAAAGGCAAGCCCTGGCGGATTTGAAATTTGCGACAGTAAAAAAATTATTTTTTTGAAAAATTTACTATAGAAAAGGCAATCCCTGGCGCATTTGAAATTTGCGACAATAAAAAATTATTTTTTGAATAATTTACTATAGAAAAGGCAATCCCTGGCGTATTTAAAATTTGCGACAGTATAAAATTTTATTTTTTGAATAATTTACTATAGAAAAGGCAATCCCTGGCGTATTTAAAATTTGCGACAGTATAAAATTATTTTTTGAATAATTTACTATAGAAAAGGCAATCCCTGGCGCTATTAAAATTTGCGACAGTTGAAAATTATTTTTTGAATAATTTACTATAGAAAAGGCAATCCCTGGCGTAATTAAAATTTGCGACAGTATAAAATTATTTTTTGATTAATTCACTATAGAAAAGGCAATCCCTGGCGCAATTAAAATTTGCGACAGTTGAAAATTATTTTTTGAATAATTTACTATAGAAAAGGCAATCCCTGGCGCACTTAAAACTTGCGACAGTAGAAAATTATTTTTTGAATAATTTACTATAGAAAAGGCAATCCCTGGCGTAATTAAAATTTGCGACAGTAGAAAATTATTTTTTGAATAATTTACTATAGAAAAGGCAATCCCTGGAGTAATTAAAATTTGCGACAGTAAAAAATTATTTTTTGAATAATTTACTATAGAAAAGGCAATCCCTGGCGTAATTAAAATTTGCGACAGTAGAAAATTATTTTTTGAATAATTTACTATAGAAAAGGCAATCCCTGGCGTAATTAAAATTTGCGACAGTAGAAAATTATTTTTTGAATAATTTACTATAGAAAAGGTAATCCCTGGCGTAATTGAAATTTGCGACAGTTGAAAATTATTTTTTGAATAATTTACTATAGAAAAGGCAATCCCTGGCGTAATTAAAATTTGCGACAGTAGAAAATTATTTTTTGAATAATTTACTATAGAAAAGGCAATCCCTGGGATATTTAAAATTTGCGACAGTAAAAAATTATTTTTTTGCAAAATTTACTATAGAAAAGGCAATCCCTGGCGGATTTGAAATTTGCGACAGTAAAAAATTATTTTTTGAATAATTTACTATAGAAAAGGCAATCCCTGGCGCAATTAAAATTTGCGACAGTTGAAAATTATTTTTTGAACAATTTACTATAGAAAAGGCAATCCCTGGCGTAATTAAAATTTGCGATAGTATAAAATTATTTTTTGAATAATTTACTATAGAAAAGGCAATCCCTGGCGTAATTAAATTTTGCGACAGTTGAAAATTATTTTTTGAATAATTTACTATAGAAAAGGCAATCCCTGGCGTAATTAAAATTTGCGACAGTAAAAAATTATTTTTTGAATAATTTACTATAGAAAAGGCAATCCCTGGCGGATTTGAAATTTGCGACAGTAAAAAATTATTTTTTGAATAATTTACTATAGAAAAGGCAATCCCTGGCGCAATTAAAATTTGCGACAGTAGAAAATTATTTTTTGAATAATTTACTATAGAAAAGGCAATCCCTGGCGGATTTGAAATTTGCGACAGTAAAAAATTATTTTTTGAATAATTTACTATAGAAAAGGCAATCCCTGGCGCACTTAAAATTTGCGACAGTAAAAAATTATTTTTTGAATAATTTACTATAGAAAAGGCAATCCCTGGCGTAATTAAAATTTGCGACAGTATGAAATTATTTTTTGAATAATTTACTATAGAAAAGGCAATCCCTGGCGTAATTAAATTTTGCGACAGTTGAAAATTATTTTTTGAATAATTTACTATAGAAAAGGCAATCCCTGGCGTAATTAAAATTTGCGACAGTAAAAAATTATTTTTTGAATAATTTACTATAGAAAAGGCAATCCCTGGCGGATTTGAAATTTGCGACAGTAAAAAATTATTTTTTGAATAATGTACTATAGAAAAGGCAATCCCTGGCGCAAGTAAAATTTGCGACAGTTGAGAATTATTTTTTGAATAATTTACTGTAGAAAAGGCAATCCCTGGCGTAATTAAAATTTGCGACAGTATAAAATTCTTTTTTGAATAATTTACTATAGAAAAGGCAATCCCTGGCGCAATTAAAATTTGCGACAGTTGAAAATTATTTTTTGAATAATTTACTATAGAAAAGGCAATCCCTGGCGCAATTACAATTTGCGACAGTAAAAAATTATTTTTTGAATAATTTACTATAGAAAAGGCAATCCTTGGCGTAATTAAAATTTGCGACAGTTGAAAATTATTTTTTGAATAATTTACTATAGAAAAGGCAATCCCTGGCGGATTTGAAATTTGCGACAGTAAAAAATTATTTTTTGAATAATTTACTATAGAAAAGGCAATCCCTGGCGCAATTAAAATTTGCGACAGTTGAAAATTATTTTTTGAATAATTTACTATAGAAAAGGCAATCCCTGGCGCAATTACAATTTGCGACAGTAAAAAATTATTTTTTGAATAATTTACTATAGAAAAGGCAATCCCTGGCGCAATTAAAATTTGCGACAGTTGAAAATTATTTTTTGAATAATTTACTATAGAAAAGGCAATCACTGGCGTAATTAAAATTTGCGACAGTATAAAATTATTTTTTGAATAATTTACTATAGAAAAGGCAATCCCTGGCGTAATTAAAATTTGCGACAGTTGAAAATTATTTTTGAATAATTTACTATAGAAAAGGCAATCCCTGGCGGATTTAAAATTTGCGACAGTAAAAAATTAATTTGTGAGAAATTTACTATAGAAAAGGCAATCCCTGGGATATTTAAAATTTGCGACAGTAAAAAATTATTTTTTTGCAATATTTACTATAGAAAAGGCAATCCCTGGCGTATTTAAACTTTGCCACAGTAAAAAATTATTTTTTGAATAATTTACTATAGAAAAGGCAATCCCTGGCGTATTTAAAATTTGCGACAGTAAAAAATTATTTTTTGAATAATTTACTATAGAAAAGGCAATCCCTGGCGTAATTAAAATTTGCGACAGTAAAAAAATTTTTTGAATAATTTACTATAGAAAAGGCAATCCCTGGCGGATTTGAAATTTGCGACAGTAAAAAATTATTTTTTGAATAATTTACTATAGAAAAGGCAATCCTTGGCGCAATTAAAATTTGCGACATTTGAAAATTATTTTTTGAATACTTTACTATAGAAAAGGCAATCCCTGGCGTAATTAAAATTTGCGACAGTATAAAATTATTTTTTGAATAATTTACTATAGAAAAGGCAATCCGTGGCGGATTTGAAATTTGCGACAGTAAAAAATTATTTTTTTGCAAAATTTACTATAGAAAAGGCAATCCCTGGCGGATTTGAAATTTGCGACAGTAAAAAATTATTTTTTGAATAATTTACTATAGAAAAGGCAATCCCTGGCGCAATTAAAATTTGCGACAGTTGAAAATTATTTTTTGAATAATTTACTATAGAAAAGGCAATCCTTGGCGTATTTAAAATTTGCGACAGTAAAAAATTATTTTTTGAATAATTTACTATAGAAAAGGCAATCCCTGTCGTAATTAAAATTTGCGACAGTTGAAAATTATTTTTTGAATAATTTACTATAGAAGAGGCAATCCCTGGCGTAATTAAAATTTGCGACAGTTGAAAATTATTTTTTGAATAATTTACTATAGAAAAGGCAATCCCTGGCGTATTTAAAATTTGCGACAGTAAAAAATTATTTTTTGAATAATTTACTATAGAAAAGGCAATCCCTGGCGTAATTAAAATTTGCGACAGTTGAAAATTATTTTTTGAATAATTTACTATAGAAAAGGCAATCCCTGGCGTAATTAAAATTTGCGACAGTTGAAAATTATTTTTTGAATAATTTACTATAGAAAAGGCAATCCCTGGCGGATTTGAAATTTGCGACAGTAAAAAATTATTTTTTGAATAATTTACTATAGAAAAGGCAATCCCTGGCGTAATTAAAATTTGCGACAGTTGAAAATTATTTTTTGAATAATTTACTATAGAAAAGGCAATCCCTGGCGTAATTAAAATTTGCGACAGTATAACATTATTTTTTGAATAATTTACTATAGAAAAGGCAATCCCTGGCGCAGTTAAAATTTGCGACAGTTGAAAATTATTTTTTGAATAATTTACTACAGAAAAGGCAATCCCTGGCGTAATTAAAATTTGCGACAGAAAAAAATTATTTTTTGAATAATTTACTATAGAAAAGGCAATCCCTGGCGGATTTGAAATTTGCGACAGTAAAAAATTATTTTTTTGCAAAATTTACTATAGAAAAGGCAATCCCTGGCGGATTTGAAATTTGCGACAGTAAAAAATTATTTTTTGAATAATTTACTATAGAAAAGGCAATCCCTGGCGCAATTAAAACTTGAGACAGTTGAAAATTATTTTTTGAATAATTTACTATAGAAAAGGCAATCCCTGGCGTATTTAAAATTTGCGACAGTTGAAAATTATTTTTTGAATAATTTACTATAGAAAATGCAATCCCTGGCGCAATTAAAATTTGCGACAGTTGAAAATTATTTTTTGAATAATTTACTATAGAAAAGGCAATCCCTGGCGTAATTAAAATTTGCGACAGTTGAAAATTATTTTTTGAATAATTTACTATAGAAAAGGCAATCCCTGGCGGATTTGAAATTTGCGACAGTAAAAAATTATTTTTTGAATAATTTACTATAGAAAAGGCAATCCCTGGCGTAATTAAAATTTGTGACAGTTGAAAATTATTTTTTGAATAATTTACTATAGAAAAGGCAATCCCTGGCGGATTTGAAATTTGCGACAGTAAAAAATTATTTTTTGAATAATTTACTATAGAAAAGGCAATCCCTGGCGTAATTAAAATTTGTGACAGTTGAAAATTATTTTTTGAATAATTTACTATAGAAAAGGCAATCCCTGGCGTAATTAAAATTTGCGACAGTATAAAATTATTTTTTGAATAATTTACTATAGAAAAGGCAATCCCTGGCGCAATTAAAATTTGCGACAGTTGAAAATTATTTTTTGAATAATTTACTACAGAAAAGGCAATCCCTGGCGTAATTAAAATTTGCGACAGTAAAAAATTATTTTTTGAATAATTTACTATAGAAAAGGCAATCCCTGGCGGATTTGAAATTTGCGACAGTAAAAAATTATTTTTTTGCAAAATTTACTATAGAAAAGGCAATCCCTGGCGGATTTGAAATTTGCGACAGTAAAAAATTATTTTTTGAATAATTTACTATAGAAAAGGCAATCCCTGGCGCAATTAAAACTTGAGACAGTTGAAAATTATTTTTTGAATAATTTACTATAGAAAAGACAATCCCTGGCGTATTTAAAATTTGCGACAGTTGAAAATTATTTTTTGAATAATTTACTATAGAAAATGCAATCCCTGGCGCAATTAAAATTTGCGACAGTTGAAAATTATTTTTTGAATAATTTACTATAGAAAGGCAATCCCTGGCGTAATTAAAATTTGCGACAGTTGAAAATTATTTTTTGAATAATTTACTATAGAAAAGGCAATCCCTGGCGGATTTGAAATTTGCGACAGTAAAAAATTATTTTTTGAATAATTTACTATAGAAAAGGCAATCCCTGGCGTAATTAAAATTTGCGACAGTTGAAAATTATTTTTTGAATAATTTACTATAGAAAAGGCAATCCCTGGCGTAATTAAAATTTGCGACAGTATAAAATTATTTTTTGAATAATTTACTATAGAAAAGGCAATCCCTGGCGCAATTAAAATTTGCGACAGTTGAAAATTATTTTTTGAATAATTTACTATAGAAAAGGCAATCCCTGGCGTAATTAAAATTTGCGACAGTAAAAAATTATTTTTTGAATAATTTACTATAGAAAAGGCAATCCCTGGCGGATTTGAAATTTGCGACAGTAAACAATTATTTTTTTGCAAAATTTACTATAGAAAAGGCAATCCCTGGCGGATTTGAAATTTGCGACAGTAAAAAATTATTTTTTGAATAATTTACTATAGAAAAGGCAATCCCTGGCGCAATTAAAATTTGCGACAGTTGAAAATTATTTTTTGAATAATTTACTATAGAAAAGGCAATCCCTGGCGTATTTAAAATTTGCGACAGTTGAAAATTATTTTTTGAATAATTTACTATAGAAAAGGCAATCCCTGGCGCAATTAAAATTTGCGACAGTAGAAAATTATTTTTTGAATAATTTACTATAGAAAAGGCAATCCCTGGCGTAATTAAAATTTGCGACAGTAGAAAATTATTTTTTGAATAATTTACTATAGAAAAGGCAATCCCTGGCGCACTTAAAATTTGCGACAGTAGAAAATTATTTTTTGAATAATTTACTATAGAAAAGGCAATCCCTGGCGTAATTAAAATTTGCGACAGTATAAAATTATTTTTTGAATAATTTACTATAGAAAAGGCAGTCCCTGGCGTAATTAAAATTTGCGACAGTAGAAAATTATTTTTTGAATAATTTACTATAGAAAAGGCAATCCCTGGCGTAATTAAAATTTGCGACAGTAGAAAATTATTTTTTGAATAATTTACTATAGAAAAGGCAATCCCTGGCGTAATTAAAATTTGCGACAGTAGAAAATTATTTTTTGAATAATTTACTATAGAAAAGGCAATCCCTGGCGCAATTAAAATTTGCGACAGTTAAAAATTATTTTTTGAATAATTTACTATAGAAAAGGCAATCCCTGGCACACTTAAAATTTGCGACAGTAAAAAATTATTTTTTGAATAATTTACTATAGAAAAGGCAATCCCTGGCGTAATTAAAATTTGCGACAGTATAAAATTATTTTTTGAATAATTTACTATAGAAAAGGCAATCCCTGGCGTAATTAAAATTTGCGACAGTATAAAATTATTTTTTGAATAATTTACTATAGAATAGGCAATCCCTGGCGCACTTAAAATTTGCGACAGTAAAAAATTATTTTTTGAATAATTTACTATAGAAAAGGCAATCCCTGGCGTAATTAAAATTTGCGACAGTAGAAAATTATTTTTTGAATAATTTACTATAGAAAAGGCAATCCCTGGCGTATTTAAAATTTGCGACAGTTGAAAATTATTTTTTGAATAATTTTCTATAGAAAAGGCAATCCCTGGCGTATTTAAAATTTGCGACAGTAAGAAATTATTTTTTGAATAATTTACTATAGAAATGGCAATCCCTGGCGTAATTAAAATTTGCGAGAGTATAAAATTATTTTTTGAATAATTTACTATAGAAAAGGCAATCCCTGGCGTAATTAAAATTTGCGACAGTTGAAAATTATTTTTTGAATAATTTACTATAGAAAAGGCAATCCCTGGCGTAATTAAAATTTGCGACAGTAGAAAATTATTTTTTGAATAATTTACTATAGAAAAGGCAATCCCTGGCGTAATTAAAATTTGCGACAGTAAAAAATTATTTTTTGAAAAATTTACTATATAAAAGGCAATCCCTGGCGTAATTAAAATTTGCGACAGTAGAAAATTATTTTTTGAATAATTTACTATAGAAAAGCCAATCCCTGGCGTATTTAAAATTTGCGACAGTAAAAAATTATTTTTTGAATAATTTACTATAGAAAAGGCAATCCCTGGCGCAATTAAAACTTGCGATAGTAAAAAATAATTTTTTGAATAATTTACTATAGAAAAGCAATCCCTGGCGGATTTGAAATTTGCGACAGTAAAAAATTATTTTTTGAATAATTTACTATAGAAAAGGCAATCCCTGGCGTAATTAAAATTTGCGACAGTAGAAAATTATTTTTTGAATAATTTACTATAGAAAAGGCAATCCCTGGGATATTTAAAATTTGCGACAGTAGAAAATTATTTTTTGAATAATTTACTATAGAAAAGGCAATCCCTGGCGTAGTTAAAATTTGCGACAGTAGAAAATTATTTTTTGAATAATTTACTATAGAAAAGGCAATCCCTGGCGTAATTAAAATTTGCGACAGTAGAAAATTATTTTTTGAATAATTTACTATAGAAAAGGCAATCCCTGGCGTATTTAAAATTTGCGACAGTTGAAAATTATTTTTTGAATAATTTTCTATAGAAAAGGCAATCCCTGGCGTATTTAAAATTTTCGACAGTAAGAAATTATTTTTTGAATAATTTACTATAGAAATGGCAATTCCTGGCGTAATTAAAATTTGCGAGAGTATAAAATTATTTTTTGAATAATTTACTATAGAAAAGGCAATCCCTGGCGTAATTAAAATTTGCGACAGTTGAAAATTATTTTTTGAATAATTTACTATAGAAAAGGCAATCCCTGGCGTAATTAAAATTTGCGACAGTAGAAAATTATTTTTTGAATAATTTACTATAGAAAAGGCAATCCCTGGCGTAATTAAAATTTGCGACAGTAAAAAATTATTTTTTGAAAAATTTACTATATAAAAGGCAATCCCTGGCGTAATTAAAATTTGCGACAGTAGAAAATTATTTTTTGAATAATTTACTATAGAAAAGCCAATCCCTGGCGTATTTAAAATTTGCGACAGTAAAAAATTATTTTTTGAATAATTTACTATAGAAAAGGCAATCCCTGGCGCAATTAAAACTTGCGATAGTAAAAAATTATTTTTTGAATAATTTACTATAGAAAAGGCAATCCCTGGCGGATTTGAAATTTGCGACAGTAAAAAATTATTTTTTGAATAATTTACTATAGAAAAGGCAATCCCTGGCCTAATTAAAATTTGCGACAGTAGAAAATTATTTTTTGAATAATTTACTATAGAAAAGGCAATCCCTGGGATATTTAAAATTTGCGACAGTAGAAAATTATTTTTTGAATAATTTACTATAGAAAAGGCAATCCCTGGCGTAATTAAAATTTGCGACAGTAGAAAATTATTTTTTGAATAATTTGCTATAGAAAAGGCAATCCCTGGCGCACTTAAAATTTGCCACAGTAAAAAATTATTTTTTGAATAATTTACTATAGAAAAGGCAATCCCTGGCGCAATTAAAATTTGCGACAGTTGAAAATTATTTTTTGAATAATTTACTATAGAAAAGGCAATCCCTGGCGTAATTAAAATTTGCGACAGTTGAAAATTATTTTTTGAATAATTTACTATAGAAAATGCAATCCCTGGCGTAATTAAAATTTGCGACAGTTGAAAATTATTTTTTGAATAATTTACAATAGAAAAGGCAATCCCTGGCGGATTTGAAATTTGCGACAGTAAAAAATTATTTTTTGAATAATTTACTATAGAAAAGGCAATCCCTGGCGTAATTAAAATTTGCGACAGTTGAAAATTATTTTTTGAATAATTTACTATAGAAAAGGCAATCCCTGGCGTAATTAAAATTTGCGACAGTATAAAATTATTTTTTGAATAATTTACTATAGAAAAGGCAATCCCTGGCGCAATTAAAATTTGCGACAGTTGAAAATTATTTTTTGAACAATTTACTATAGAAAAGGCAATCCCTGGCGTAATTAAAATTTGCGACAGTAAAAAATTATTTTTTGAATAATTTACTATAGAAAAGGCAATCCCTTGCGGATTTGAAATTTGCGACAGTAAAAAATTATTTTTTTGCAAAATTTACTATAGAAAAGGCAATCCCTGGCGGATTTGAAATTTGCGACAGTAAAAAATTATTTTTTGAATAATTTACTATAGAAAAGGCAATCCCTGGCGCAATTAAAATTTGCGACAGTTGAAAATTATTTTTTTAATAATTTACTATAGAAAAGGCAATCCCTGTGGTATTTAAAATTTGCGACAGTTGAAAATTATTTTTTTAATAATTTACTATAGAAAAGGCAATCCCTGGCTAAATTAAAATTTGCGACAGTAGAAAATTATTTTTTGAATAATTTACTATAGAAAAGGCAATCCCTGGCGTAATTAAAATTTCCGACAGTAGAAAATTTTTTTTTGAATAATTTACTATAGAAAAGGCAATCCCTGGCGCACTTAAAATTTGCGACAGTAGAAAATTATTTTTTGAATAATTTACTATAGAAAAGGCAATCCCTGGCGTAATTAAAATTTGCGAGAGTATAAAATTATTATTTGAATTATTTACTATAGAAAAGGCAATCCCTGGCGTAATTAAAATTTGCGACAGTAGAAAATTATTTTTTGAATAATTTACTATAGAAAAGGCAATCCCTGGCGTAATTAAAATTTGCGACAGTAGAAAATTATTTTTTGAATAATTTACTATAGAAAAGGCAATCCCTGGCGTAATTAAAATTTGCGACAGTAGAAAATTATTTTTTGAATAATTTACTATAGAAAAGGCAATCCCTGGCGCAATTAAAATTTGCGACAGTTAAAAATTATTTTTTGAATAATTTACTATAGAAAAGGCAATCCCTGGCGCACTTAAAATTTGCGACAGTAAAAAATTATTTTTTGAATAATTTACTATAGAAAAGGCAATCCCTGGCGTAATTAAAATTTGCGACAGTAGAAAATTATTTTTTGAATAATTTACTATAGAAAAGGCAATCCCTGGCGGATTTGAAATTTGCGACAGTTGAAAATTATTTTTTGAATAATTTACTATAGAAAAGGCAATCCCTGGCGTAATTAAAATTTGCGACAGTAAAAAATTATTTTTTGAATAATTTACTATAGAAAAGGCAATCCCTGGCGGATTTGAAATTTGCGACAGTTGAAAATTATTTTTTGAATAATTTACTATAGAAAAGGCAATCCCTGGCGTAATTAAAATTTGCGACAGCAAAAAATTATTTTTTGAATAATTTACTATAGAAAAGGCAATCCCTGGCCTATTTAAAATTTGCGACAGTAAAAAATTAATTTGTGAGAAATTTACTATAGAAAAGGCAATCCCTGGGATATTTAAAATTTGCGACAATAAAAAATTATTTTTGTTTGCAAAATTTACTATAGAAAAGGCAATACCTGGCGTAATTAAAATTTGCGACAGTTGAAAATTATTTTTTGAATAATTTACTATAGAAAAGGCAATCCCTGGCGCAATTAAAATTTGCGACAGTAGAAAATTATTTTTTGAAAAATTTACTATAGAAAAGGCAATCCCTGGCGTAATTAAAATTTGCGACAGTAGAAAATTATTTTTTGAATAATTTACTATAGAAAAGGCAATCGCTGGCGTATTTAAAATTTGCGACAGTAAAATATTATTTTTTGAATAATTTACTATAGAAAAGGCAATCCCTGGCGCAATTAAAATTTGCGACAGATGAAAATTATTTTTTGAATAATTTACTATAGAAAAGGCAATCCCTGGCGTAATTAAAATTTGCGACAGTAAAAAATTAATTTGTGAGAAATTTACTATAGAAAAGGCAATCCCTGGGATATTTAAAATTTGCGACAGTAAAACATTATTTTTTGAATAATTTACTATAGAAAAGGCAATCCCTGGCGTAATTAAAATTTGCGACAGTAGAAAATTATTTTTTGAATAATTTACTATAGAAAAGGCAATCGCTGGCGTATTTAAGATTTGCGACAGTAAAAAATTATTTTTTGAATAATTTACTATAGAAAAGGCAATCCCTGGCGCAATTAAAATTTGCGACAGGTGAAAATTATTTTTTGAATAATTTACTATAGAAAAGGCAATCCCTGGCGTAATTAAAATTTGCGACAGTAAAAAATTAATTTGTGAGAAATTTACTATAGAAAAGGCAATCCCTGGGATGTTTAAAATTTGCGACAGTAAAAAATTATTTTTTGAATAATTTACTATAGAAAAGGCAATCCCTGGCGTAATTAAAATTTGCGACAGTAGAAAATTATTTTTTGAATAATTTACTATAGAAAAGGCAATCGCTGGCGTATTTAAAATTTGCGACAGTAAAAAATTATTTTTTGAATAATTTACTATAGAAAAGGCAATCCCTGGCGCAATTAAAATTTGCGACAGTAGAAAATTATTTTTTGAATAATTTACTATAGAAAAAGCAATCCCTGGCGTAATTAAAATTTGTGATAGTAAAAAATTATTTTTTGAATAATTTACTGTAGAAAAGGCAATCCCTGGCGCACTTAAAATTTGCGACAGTAAAAAATTATTTTTTGAATAATTTACTATAGAAAAGGCAATACCTGGCGCACTTAAAATTTGCGACAGTAAAAAATTATTTTTTGAATAATTTACTATAGAAAAGGCAATCCCTGGCGTAATTAAAATTTGCGACAGTAGAAAATTATTTTTTGAATAATTTACTATAGAAAAGGCAATCCCTGGCGTAATTAAAATTTGCGACAGTTGAAAATTATTTTTTGAATAATTTACTATAGAAAAGGCAATCCCTGGCGGATTTGAAATTTGCGACAGTAAAAAATTATTTTTTGAATAATTTACTATAGAAAAGGCAATCCCTGGCGTAATTAAAATTTGCGACAGTAGAAAATTATTTTTTGAATAATTTACTATAGAAAAGGCAATCGCTGGCGTATTTAAGATTTGCGACAGTAAAAAATTATTTTTTGAATAATTTACTATAGAAAAGGCAATCCCTGGCGCAATTAAAATTTGCGACAGGTGAAAATTATTTTTTGAATAATTTACTATAGAAAAGGCAATCCCTGGCGTAATTAAAATTTGCGACAGTAAAAAATTAATTTGTGAGAAATTTACTATAGAAAAGGCAATCCCTGGGATGTTTAAAATTTGCGACAGTAAAAAATTATTTTTTGAATAATTTACTATAGAAAAGGCAATCCCTGGCGTAATTAAAATTTGCGACAGTAGAAAATTATTTTTTGAATAATTTACTATAGAAAAGGCAATCGCTGGCGTATTTAAAATTTGCGACAGTAAAAAATTATTTTTTGAATAATTTACTATAGAAAAGGCAATCCCTGGCGCAATTAAAATTTGCGACAGTAGAAAATTATTTTTTGAATAATTTACTATAGCAAAGGCAATCCCTGGCGTATTTAAAATTTGCGACAGTAAAAAATTATTTTTTGAATAATTTACTATAGGAAAGGCAATCCCTGGCGTAATTAAAATTTGCGACAGTTGAAAATTATTTTTTGAATAATTTACTATAGAAAAGGCAATCCCTGGCGGATTTGAAATTTGCGACAGTTAAAAATTATTTTTTGAATAATTTACTATAGAAAAGGCAATCCCTGGCGGATTTGAAATTTGCGACAGTAAAAAATCATTTTTTGAATAATTTACAATAGAAAAGGCAATCCCTGGCGCAATTAAAATTTGCGACAGTAGAAAATTATTTTTTGAATAATTTACTATAGAAAAGGCAATCCCTGGCGGATTTGAAATTTGCGACAGTAAAAAATTATTTTTTGAATAATTTACTATAGAAAAGGCAATCCCTGGCGTAATTAAAATTTGCGACAGTTGAAAATTATTTTTTGAATAATTTACTATAGAAAAGGCAATCCCTGGCGTAATTAAAATTTGCGACAGTATAAAATTATTTTTTGAATAATTTACTATAGAAGGCAATCGCTGGGATATTTAAAATTTGCGACAGTAAAAAATTATTTTTTTGCAAAATTTTCTATAGAAAAGGCAATCCCTGGCGTATTTAAAATTTGCGACAGTAAAAAATTAATTTGTGAGAAATTTACTATAGAAAAGGCAATCCCTGGGATATTTAAAATTTGCGACAGTAAAAAATTATTTTTTTGCAAAATTTACTATAGAAAAGGCAATCCCTGGCGTAATTAAAATTTGCGACAGTTGAAAATTATTTTTTGAATAATTTACTATAGAAAAGGCAATCCCTGGCGCAATTAGAATTTGCGACAGTAGAAAATTATTTTTTGAATAATTTACTATAGAAAAGGCAATCCCTGGCGCAATTAAAATTTGCGACAGTTGAAAATTATTTTTTGAATAATTTACTATAGAAAAGCCAATCCCTGGCATAATTAAAATTTGCGACAGTAAAAAATTATTTTTTGAATAATTTACTATAGAAAAGGCAATCCCTGGCGCAATTAAAATTTGCGACAGTAGGAAATTATTTTTTGAATAATTTACTATAGAAAAGGCAATCCCTGGCGGATTTGAAATTTGCGACAGTTGAAAATTATTTTTTGAATAATATACTATAGAAAAGTCAATCCCTGGCGTAATTAAAATTTGCGACAGTAAAAAATTATTTTTTGAATAATTTACTATAGAAAAGGCAATTCCTGGCGTATTTAAATTTGCGACAGTAAAAAATTAATTTGTGAGAAATTTACTATAGAAAAGGCAATCCCTGGGATATTTAAAATTTGCGACAGTAAAAAACTATTTTTTTTGCAAAATTTACTATAGAAAAGGCAATCCCTGGCGTAATTAAAATTTGCGACAGTTGAAAATTATTTTTTGAATAATTTACTATAGAAAAGGCAATCCCTGGCGCAATTAAAATTTGCGACAGTAGAAAATTATTTTTTGAAAAATTTACTATAGAAAAGGCAATCCCTGGCATAATTAAAATTTGCGACAGTAGAAAATTATTTTTTGAATAATTTACTATAGAAAAGGCACTCGCTGGCTTATTTAAAATTTGCGACAGTAAAAAATTATTTTTTGAATAATTTACTATAGAAAAGGCAATCCCTGGCGCAATTAAAATTTGCGACAGATGAAAATTATTTTTTGAATAATTTACTATAGAAAAGGCAATCCCTGGCGTAATTAAAATTTGCGACAGTAAAAAATTAATTTGTGAGAAATTTACTAGAGAAAAGGCAATCCTTGGGATATTTAAAATTTGCGACAGTAAAAAATTATTTTTTGAATAATTTACTATAGAAAAGGCAATCCTTGGCGCAATTAAAATTTGCGACAGTAGAAAATTATTTTTTGAATAATTTACTATAGAAAAGGCAATCCCTGGCGTATTTAAAATTTGCGACAGTAGAAAATTATTTTTTGAATAATTTACTGTAGATAAGGCAATCCCTGGCGCAATTAAAATTTGCGACAAGAGAAAATTATTTTTTGAATAATTTACTATAGAAAAGGCAATCCCTGGCGTATTTAAAATTTGCGACAGTAAAAAATTATTTTTTGAATAATTTACTATAGAAAAGGCAATCCCTGGCGTAATTAAAATTTGCGACAGTATAAAATTATTTTTTGAATAATTTACTATAGAAAAGGCAATCCCTGGCGTAATTAAAATTTGCGACAGTAGAAAATTATTTTTTGAATAATTTACTATAGAAAAGGCAATCCCTGGCGTAATTAAAATTTGCGACAGTAGAAAATTATTTTTTGAATAATTTACTATAGAAAAGGCAATCCCTGGCGTATTTAAAATTTGCGACAGTAGAAAATTATTTTTTGAATAATTTACTATAGAAAAGGCAATCCCTGGCGTAATTAAAATTTGCGACAAGAGAAAATTATTTTTTGAATAATTTACTATAGAAAAGGCAATCCCTGGCGTATTTAAAATTTGCGACAGTAAAAAATTATTTTTTGAATAATTTACTATAGAAAAGGCAATCCCTGGCGTAATTAAAATTTGCGACAGTATAAAATTATTTTTTGAATAATTTACTATAGAAAAGGCAATCCCTGGCGTAATTAAAATTTGCGACAGTAGAAAATTATTTTTTGAATAATTTACTATAGAAAAGGCAATCCCTGGCGTAATTAAAATTTGCGACAGTAGAAAATTATTTTTTGAATAATTTACTACAGAAAAGGCAATCCCTGGCGGATTTGAAATTTGCGACAGTAAAAAATTATTTTTTGAATAATTTACTATAGAAAAGGCAATCCCTGGCGTAATTAAAATTTGCGACAGTTGAAAATTATTTTTTGAATAATATACTATAGAAAAGGCAATCCTTGGCGTAATTAAAATTTGCGACAGTTGAAAATTATTTTTTGAATAATTTACTATAGAAAAGGCAATCCCTGGCGGATTTGAAATTTGCGACAGTAAAAAATTATTTTTTGAATAATTTACTATAGAAAAGGCAATCCCTGGCGTATTTAAAATTTGCGACAGTAGAAAATTAATATTTTGAAAAATTTACTGTCGAAAGGGAAATCCCTTTCGTAATTAAAACTTGCGATAGTAAAAAATTATTTTTTGAATAATTTACTATAGAAAAGGCAATCCCTGGCGCAATTAAAATTTGCGACAGTAGAAAATTATTTTTTGAATAATTTACTATAGAAAAGGCAATGCCTGGCGGATTTGAAATTTGCGACAGTAAAAAATTATTTTTTGAATAATTTACTATAGAAAAGGCAATCCCTGGCGTAATTAAAATTTGCGACAGTAGAAAATTATTTTTTGAATAATTTACTATAGAAAAGGCAATCCCTGGCGGATTTGAAATTTGCGACAGTAAAAAATTATTTTTTGAATAATTTACTATAGAAAAGGCAATCCCTGGCGTAATTAAAATTTGCGACAGTTGAAAATTATTTTTTGAATAATTTACTATAGAAAAGGCAATCCCTGGCGTAATTAAAATTTGCGACAGTTGAAAATTATTTTTTGAATAATTTACTATAGAAAAGGCAATCCCTGGCGGATTTGAAATTTGCGACAGTAAAAAATTATTTTTTGAATAATTTACTATAGAAAAGGCAATCCCTGGCGTATTTAAAATTTGCGACAGTAAAAAATTAATATTTTGAAAAATTTACTGTAGAAAAGGCAATCCTTGCGCAATTAAAATTTGCGACAGTAAAAAATTATTTTTTGAATAATTTACTATAGAAAAGGCAATCCCTGGCGTAATTAAAATTTGCGACAGTAGAAAATTATTTTTTGAATAATTTACTATTGAAAAGGCAATCCCTGGCGTAATTAAAATTTGCGACAGTTGAAAATTATTTTTTGAATAATTTACTATAGCAAAGGCAATCCCTGGCGCAATTAAAATTTGCGAGAGTAGAAAATTATTTTTTGAATAATTTACTATAGAAAAGGCAATCCCTGGCGCAATTAAAATTTGCGACAGTAAAAAATTATTTTTTGAATAATTTACTGTAGAAGAGGCAATCCCTGGCGCAATTAAAATTTGCGACAGTAAAAAATTATTTTTTGCAAAATTTACTGTAGAAAAGGCAATCCCTGGCGGATTTGAAATTGCGACAATAAAAAATTATTTTTTGAATAATTTACTATAGAAAAGGCAATCCCTGGCGTAATTAAAACTTGCGACAGTAAAAAATTAATATTTTGAAAAATTTACTGTAGAAAAGGCAATCCCTGGCGCAATTAAAATTTGCGACAGTAGAAAATTATTTTTTGAATAATTTACTATAGAAAAGGCAATCCCTGGCGTAATTAAAATTTGCGACAGTAGCAAATTATTTTTTGAATAATTTACTATAGAAAAGGCAATCCCTGGCGGATTTGAAATTTGCGACAGTAAAAAATTATTTTTTGAATAATTTACTATAGAATAGGCAATACCTGGCGCAATTAAAATTTGCGAAAGTTGAAAATTATTTTTTGAATAATTTACTATAGAAAAGGCAATCCCTGGCGGATTTGAAATTTGCGACAGTTGAACATTATTTTTTTAATAATTTACTATAGAAAAGGCAATCCCTGGCGTAATTAAAATTTGCGACAGTAAAAAATTATTTTTTGAATAATTGACTATAGTAAAGGCAATCCCTGGCGTATTTAAAATTTGCGACAGTAGAAAAATATTTCTTGAATAATTTACTATAGAAAAGGCAATCCCTGGCGCAATTAAAATTTGCGACAGTTGAAAATTATTTTTTGAATAATTTACTATAGAAAAGGCAATCCCTGGCGGATTTGAAATTTGCGACAGTAAATAATTATTTTTTGAATAATTTACTATAGAAAAGGCAATCCCTGGCGCACTTAAAATTTGGGACAGTAAAAAATAATTTTTTGAATAATTTACTATAGAAAAGGCAATCCCTGGCTTATTTAAAATTTGCGACAGTAAAAAATTATTTTTTGAATAATTTACTATAGAAAAGGCAATCCCTGGCGTAATTAAAATTTGCGACAGTATAAAATTATTTTTTGAATAATTTACTATAGAAAAGGCAATCCCTGGCGTATTTAAAATTTGCGACAGTAAAAAATTATTTTTTGAATAATTTACTATAGAAAAGGCAATCCCTGGCGTATTTAAAATTTGCGACACTAAAAAATTATTGTTTGAAAAATTTACTATAGAAAAGGCAATCCCTGGCGTAATTAAAATTTGCGACAGTTGAAAATTATTTTTTGAATAATTTACTATAGAAAAGGCAATCCCTGGCGGATTTGAAATTTGCGACAGTAATTTACTATAGAAAAGGCAATCCCTGGCGTAATTAAAATTTGCGACAGTAGAAAATTATTTTTTAATAATTTACTATAGAAAAGCCAATCCCTGGCGTATTTGAAATTTGCGACAGTAAGAAATTAATTTGTGAGAAATTTACTATAGAAAAGGCAATCCCTGGGATATTTAAAATTTGCGACACTAGAAAATTATTTTTTGAATAATTTACTATAGAGAAGGCAATCCCTGGCGTAATTAAAATTTGCGACAGTAAAAAAATATTTTTTGAATAATTTACTATAGAAAAGGCAATCCCTGGCGTAATGAAAATTTGCGACAGTAGAAAATTATTTTTTGAATAATTTACTATAGAAAAGGCAATCCCTGGCGCAATTAAAATTTGCGACAGTATAAAATTATTTTTTGAATAATTTACTATAGAAAAGACAATCCCTGGCGTAATTAAAATTTGCGACAGTATAAAATTATTTTTTGAATAATTTACTATAGAAAAGGCAATCCCTGGCGCACTTAAAATTTGCGACAGTAAAAAATTATTTTTTGAATAATTTACTATAGAAAAGGCACTCCCTGGCGCAATTAAAATTTGCGACAGTAAAAAATTATTTTTTGCAAAATTTACTATAGAAAAGCCAATCCCTGGCGCACTTAAAATTTGCGACAGTAAAAAATTATTTTGTGAGAAATTTACTATAGAAAAGGCAATCCCTGGCGCACTTAAAATTTGCGAGAGTAGAAAATTATTTTTTGAAAAAGTTACTATAGAAAAGGCAATCCCTGGCATAATTAAAATTTGCGACAGTATAAAATTATTTTTTGAATAATTTACTATAGAAAAGGCAATCCCTGGCGCAGTTAAAATTTGCGACAGTAGAAAATTATTTTTTGAATAATTTACTATAGAAAAGGCAATCCCTGGCGTAATTAAAATTTGCGACAGTAGAAAATTATTTTTTGAATAATTTACTATAGAAAAGGCAATCCCTGGCGCACTTAAAATATGCGACAGTAAAAAATTATTTTTTGAATAATTTACTATAGAAAAGGCAATCCCTGGCGCACTTAAAATTAGCGACAGTAAAAAATTATTTTTTGAATAATTTACTATAGAAAAGGCAATCCCTGGCGTAATTAAAATTTGCGACAGTAAAAAATTATTTTTTGAATAATTTACTATAGAAAAGGCAATCCCTGACGCAATTAAAATTTGCGACAGTAAAAAATTATTTTTTTGAATAATTTACTATAGAAAAGGCAATCCCTGGCGTAATTAAAATTTGCGACAGTATAAAATTATTTTTTGAATAATTTACTATAGAAAAGGCAATCCTTGGCGTAATTAAAATTTGCGACAGTATAAAATTATTTTTTGAATAATTTACTATAGAAAAGGCAATCCCTGGCGCACTTAAAATTTGCGACAGTAAAAAATTATTTTTTGAATAATTTACTATAGAAAAGGCAATCCCTGGCGTAATTAAAATTTGCGACAGTAGAAAATTATTTTTTGAATAATTTACTATAGAAAAGGCAATCCCTGGCGCACTTAAAATTTGCGACAGTAAAAAATTATTTTTTGAATAATTTACTATAGAAAAGGCAATCCCTGGGATATTTAAAATTTGCGACAGTAAAAAATTATTTTTTGAATAATTTACTATAGAAAAGGCAATCCCTGGCGTATTTAAAATTTGCGACAGTAAAAAATTAATTTGTGAAAAATTTACCTGGCGAAATTGAAATTTGCGAGAGTAAAAAATTATTTTTTGAATAATTTACTATAGAAAAGGCAATCCCTGGGATATTTAAAATTTGCGACAGTAAAAAATTATTTTTTGAATAATTTACTATAGAAAAGGCAATCCCTGGCGTATTTAAAATTTGCGACAGTAAAAAATTAATTTGTGAAAAATTTACCTGGCGAAATTGAAATTTGCGAGAGTAAAAAATTATTTTTTGAATAATTTACTATAGAAAAGGCAATCCTTGGCGTAATTAAAATTTGCGACAGTAAAAAATTATATTTTGAAAAATTTACTGTAGAAAAGGCAATCCCTGGCGCACTTAAAATTTGCGACAGTAAAAAATTATTTTTTGAATAATTTACTGTAGAAAAGGCAATCCCTGGCGCAATTAAAATTTGCGACAGTAAAAAATTATTTTTTGAATAATTTACTATAGAAAAGGCAATCCCTGGCGCAATTAAAATTTGCGACAGTATAAAATTATTTTTTGAATAATTTACTATAGAAAAGGCAATCCCTGGCGTAATTAAAATTTGCGACAGTAGAAAATTATTTTTTGAATAATTTACTATAGAAAAGGCAATCCCTGGCGTATTTGAAATTTGCGACAGTAAGAAATTAATTTGTGAGAAATTTACTATAGAAAAGGCAATCCTGGGATATTTAAAATTTGCGACAGTAGAAAATTATTTTTTGAATAATTTACTATATAAAAGGCAATCCTGGCGTAATTAAAATTTGCGACAGTAAAAAAATATTTTTTGAATAATTTACTATAGAAAAGGCAATCCCTGGCGCACTTAAAATTTGCGACAGTAAAAAATTATTTTGTGAGAAATTTACTATAGAAAAGGCAATCCCTGGCGCACTTAAAATTTGCGAGAGTAGAAAATTATTTTTTGAAAAATTTACTATAGAAAAGGCAATCCCTGGCGTAATTAAAATTTGCGACAGTATAAAATTATTTTTGAATAATTTATTATAGAAAAGGCAATCCCTGGCGCAATTAAAATTTGCGACAGTATAAAATTATTTTTTGAATAATTTACTATAGAAAAGGCAATCCCTGGCGTAATTAAAATTTGCGACAGTATAAAATTATTTTTTGAATAATTTACTATAGAAAAGGCAATCCCTGGCGCAATTAAAATTTGCGACAGTAGAAAATTATTTTTTGAATAATTTACTATAGAAAAGGCAATCCCTGGCGTAATTAAAATTTTGCGACAGTAGAAAAATTATTTTTTGAATAATTTACTATAGAAAAGGCAATCCCTGGCGCACTTAAAATTTGCGACAGTAAAAAATTATTTTTGAATCATTTACTATAGACAAGGCAATCCCTGGCGTAATTAAAATTTGCGACAGTATAAAATTATTTTTTGAATAATTTACTATAGAAAAGGCAATCCCTGCGTAATTAAAATTTGCGACAATAAAAAATTATTTTTTGAATAATTTACTATAGAAAAGGCAATCCCTGGCGTAATTAAAATTTGCGACAGTAGAAAATTATTTTTTGAATAATTTACTATAGAAAAGGCAAACCCTGGCGCAATTAAAATTTGCGACAGTAAAAAAATTATTTTTTGCAAAATTTACTATAGAAAAGGCAATCCCTGGCGCACTTAAAATTTGCGACAGTAAAAAATTATTTTGTGAGAAATTTACTATAGAAAAGGCAATCCCTGGCGTAATTAAAATTTGCGACAGTAAAAAATTATTTTTTGAACAATTTACTATAGAAAAGGCAATCCCTGGCGCAATTAAAATTTGCGACAGTAAAAAATTATTTTTTTGAATAATTTACTATAGAAAAGGCAATCCCTGGCGTAATTAAAATTTGCGACAGTATAAAATTATTTTTTGAATAATTTACTATAGAAAAGGCAATCCCTGGCGTAATTAAAATTTGCGACAGTACAAAATTATTTTTTGAATAATTTACTATAGAAAAGGCAATCACTGGCGCACTTAAAATTCGCGACAGTAAAAAATTATTTTTTGAATAATTTACTATAGAAAAGGCAATCCCTGGCGTAATTAAAATTTGCGACAGTAGAAAACTATTTTTTGAATAATTTACTATAGAAAAGGCAATCGCTGGCGCACTTAAAATTTGCGACAGTAAAAAATTATTTTTTGAATAATTTACTATAGAAAAGGCAATCCCTGGGATATTTAAAATTTGCGACAGTAAAAAATTATTTTTTGAATAATTTACTATAGAAAAGGCAATCCCTGGCGTATTTAAAATTTGCGACAGTTAAAAATTAATTTGTGAAAAATTTACCTGGCGAAATTGAAATTTGCGAGAGTAAAAAATTATTTTTTGAATAATTTACTATAGAAAAGGCAATCCATGGCGTAATTAAAATTTGCGACAGTTGAAAATTATTTTTTGAATAATTTACTATAGAAAAGGCAATCCCTGGCGTATTTAAAATTTGCGACAGTAAAAAATTAATATTTTGAAAAATTTACTGTAGAAAAGGCAATCCCTGCGCACTTAAAATTTGCGACAGTAAAAAATTATTTTTTGAATAATTTACTGTAGAAAAGGCAATCCCTGGCGCAATTAAAATTTGCGACAGTAAAAAATTATTTTTTGAATAATATACTATAGAAAAGGCAATCCCTGGCGCAATTAAAATTTGCCACAGTATAAAATTATTTTTTGAATAATTTACTATAGAAAAGCCAATCCCTGGCGTAATTAAAATTTGCGACAGTAGAAAATTATTTTTTGAATAATTTACTATAGAAAAGGCAATCCCTGGCGTATTTGAAATTTGCGACAGTAAGAAATTAATTTGTGAGAAATTTACTATAGAAAAGGCAATCCCTGGGATATTTAAAATTTGCGACAGTAGAAAATTATTTTTTGAATAATTTACTATAGAAAAGGCAATCCCTGGCGCACTTAAAATTTGCGACAGTAAAAAATTATTTTTTGAATAATTTACTATAGAAAAGGCAATCCCTGGCGCACTTAAAATTTGCGACAGTAAAAAATTATTTTGTGAGAAATTTACTATAGAAAAGGCAATCCCTGGCGCACTTAAAATTTGCGACAGTATAAAATTATTTTTTGAAAAATTTACTATAGAAAAGGCAATCCCTGGCGTAATTAAAATATGCGACAGTATAAAATTATTTTTTGAATAATTTACTATAGAAAAGGCAATCCCTGGCGCAATTAAAATTTGCGACAGTAAAAAATTATTTTTTGCAAAATTTACTATAGAAAAGGCAATCTCTGGCGCACTTAAAATTTCCGACAGTAAAAAATTATTTTCTGAGAAATTTACTATAGAAAAGGCAATCCCTGGCGCACTTAAAATTTGCGAGAGTAGAAAATTATTTTTTGAAAAATTTACTATAGAAAAGGCAATCCCTGGCGTAATTAAAATTTGCGACAGTATAAAATTATTTTTTGAATAATTTACTATAAAAGAGGCAATCCCTGGCGCAATTAAAATTTGCGACAGTAGAAAATTATTTTTTGAATAATTTACTATAGAAAAGGCAATCCCTGGCGTAATTAAAATTTGCGACAGTAAAAAATTATTTTTTGAATAATTTACTATAGAAAAGGCAATCCCTGGCGCACTTAAAATTTGCGACAGTAAAAAATTATTTTTTGAATAATTTACTATAGAAAAGGCAATCCCTGGCGCACTTAAAATTTGCGACAGTAAAAAATTATTTTTTGAATAATTTACTATAGAAAAGGCAATCCCTGGCGTAATTAAAATTTGCGAGAGTATAAAATTATTTTTTGAATAATTTACTATAGAAAAGGCAATCCCTGGCGTAATTAAAATTTGCGACAGTATAAAATTATTTTTTAAATAATTTACTATAGAAAAGGCAATCCCTGGCGCACTTAAAATTTGCGACAGTAAAAAATTATTTTTTGAATAATTTACTATAGAAAAGGCAATCCCTGGCGTAATTAAAATTTGCGACAGTATAAAATTATTTTTTGAATAATTTACTATAGAAAAGGCAATCCCTGGCGCAATTAAAATTTGCGACAGTAGAAAATTATTTTTTGAATAATTTACTATAGAAAAGGCAATCCCTGGCGTAATTAAAATTTGCGACAGTAGAAAATTATTTTTTGAATAATTTACTATAGAAAAGGCAATCCCTGGCGCACTTAAAATTTGCGACAGTAAAAAATTATTTTTTGAATAATTTACTATAGAAAAGGCAATCCCTGGCGCACTTAAAATTTGCGACAGTAAAAAATTATTTTTTGAATAATTTACTATAGAAAAGGCAATCCCTGGCGTAATTAAAATTTGCGACAGTTGAAAATTATTTTTTGAATAATTTACTATAGAAAAGGCAATCCCTGGCGCAATTAAAATTTGCGACAGTAAAAAATTATTTTTTGAATAATTTACTATAGAAAAGTCAATCCCTGGCGTAATTAAAATTTGCGACAGTATAAAATTATTTTTTGAATAATTTACTACAGAAAACGCAATCCCTGGGGTAATTAAAATTTGCGACAGTATAAAATTATTTTTTGAATAATTTACTATAGAAAAGGCAATCCCTGGCGCACTTAAAATTTGCGACAGTAAAAAATTATTTTTTGAATAATTTACTATAGAAAAGGCAATCCCTGGCGTAATTAAAATTTGCGACAGTATAAAATTATTTTTTGAATAATTTACTATAGAAAAAGCAATCCCTGGCGCACTTAAAATTTGCGACAGTAAAAAATTATTTTTTGAATAATTTACTATAGAAAAGGCAATCCCTGGCGTAATTAAAATTTGCGACAGTAGAAAATTATTTTTTGAATAATTTACTATAGAAAAGGCAATCCCTGGCGCAATTAAAATTTGCGACAGTAAAAAATTATTTTTTGCAAAATTTACTATAGAAAAGGCAATCCCTGGCGCACTTAAAATTTGCGACAGTAAAAAATTATTTTGTGAGAAATTTACTATAGAAAAGGCAATCCCTGGCGCACTTAAAATTTGCGACAGTAGAAAATTATTTTTTGAAAAATTTACTACAGAAAAGGCAATCCCTGGCGTATTTAAAATTTGCGACAGTATAAAATTATTTTTTGAATAATTTACTATAGAAAAGGCAGTCCCTGGCGCAATTAAAATTTGCGACAGTAGAAAATTATTTTTTGAATAATTTACTATAGAAAAGGCAATCCCTGGCGTAATTAAAATTTGCGACAGTAAAAAATTATTTTTTGAATAATTTACTATAGAAAAGGCAATCCCTGGCGCAATTAAAATTTGCGACAGTAAAAAATAATTTTTTTGAATAATTTACTATAGAAAAGGTAATCCCTGGCGTAATTAAAATTTGCGACAGTATAAAATTATTTTTTGAATAATTTACTATAGAAAAGGCAATCCCTGGCGTAATTAAAATTTGCGACAGTATAAAATTATTTTTTGAATAATTTACTATAGAAAAGGCAATCCCTGGCGCAATTAAAATTTGCGACAGTAAAAAATTATTTTGTGAGAAATTTACTATAGAAAAGGCAATCCCTGGCGCACTTAAAATTTGCGACAGTAGAAAATTATTTTTTGAAAAATTTACTATAGAAAAGGCAATCCCTGGCGTAATTAAAATTTGCGACAGTATAAAATTATTTTTTGAATAATTTACTATAGAAAAGGCAGTCCCTGGCGCAATTAAAATTTGCGACAGTAGAAAATTATTTTTTGAATAATTTACTATAGAAAAGGCAATCCCTGGCGTAATTAAAATTTGCGACAGTAAAAAATTATTTTTTGAATAATTTACTATAGAAAAGGCAATCCCTGGCGCAATTAAAATTTGCGACAGTAAAAAATTATTTTTTTGAATAATTTACTATAGAAAAGGCAATCCCTGGCGTAATTAAAATTTGCGACAGTATAAAATTATTTTTTGAATAATTTACTATAGAAAAGGCAATCCCTGGCGTAATTAAAATTTGCGACAGTATAAAATTATTTTTTGAATAATTTACTATAGAAAAGGCAATCCCTGGCGTAATTAAAATTTGCGACAGTATAAAATTATTTTTTGAATAATTTACTATAGAAAAAGCAATCCCTGGCGCACTTAAAATTTGCGACAGTAAAAAATTATTTTTTGAATAATTTACTATAGAAAAGGCAATCCCTGGCGTAATTAAAATTTGCGACAGTAGAAAATTATTTTTTGAATAATTTACTATAGAAAAGGCAATCCCTGGCGCAATTAAAATTTGCGACAGTAAAAAATTATTTTTTGCAAAATTTACTATAGAAAAGGCAATCCCTGGCGCACTTAAAATTTGCGACAGTAAAAAATTATTTTGTGAGAAATTTACTATAGAAAAGGCAATCCCTGGCGCACTTAAAATTTGCGACAGAAGAAAATTATTTTTTGAAAAATTTACTACAGAAAAGGCAATCCCTGGCGTATTTAAAATTTGCGCCAGTATAAAATTATTTTTTGAATAATTTACTATAGAAAAGGCAGTCCCTGGCGCAATTAAAATTTGCGACAGTAGAAAATTATTTTTTGAATAATTTACTATAGAAAAGGCAATCCCTGGCGTAATTAAAATTTGCGACAGTAAAAAATTATTTTTTGAATAATTTACTATAGAAAAGGCAATCCCTGGCGCAATTAAAATTTGCGACAGTAAAAAATTATTTTTTTGAATAATTTACTATAGAAAAGGTAATCCCTGTCGTAATTAAAATTTGCGACAGTATAAAATTATTTTTTGAATAATTTACTATAGAAAAGGCAATCCCTGGCGTAATTAAAATTTGCGACAGTATAAAATTATTTTTTGAATAATTTACTATAGAAAAGGCAATCCCTGGCGCAATTAAAATTTGCGACAGTAAAAAATTATTTTGTGAGAAATTTACTATAGAAAAGCAATCCCTGGCGCACTTAAAATTTGCGACAGTAGAAAATTATTTTTTGAAAAATTTACTATAGAAAAGGCAATCCCTGGCGTAATTAAAATTTGCGACAGTATAAAATTATTTTTTGAATAATTTACTATAGAAAAGGCAGTCCCTGGCGCAATTAAAATTTGCGACAGTAGAAAATTATTTTTTGAATAATTTACTATAGAAAAGGCAATCCCTGGCGTAATTAAAATTTGCGACAGTAAAAAATTATTTTTTGAATAATTTACTATAGAAAAGGCAATCCCTGGCGCAATTAAAATTTGCGACAGTAAAAAATTATTTTTTTGAATAATTTACTATAGAAAAGGCAATCCCTGGCGTAATTAAAATTTGCGACAGTATAAAAATATTTTTTGAATAATTTACTATAGAAAAGGCAATCCCTGGCGTAATTAAAATTTGCGACAGTATAAAATTATTTTTTGAATAATTTACTATAGAAAAGGCAATCCCTGGCGCACTTAAAATTTGCGACATTAAAAAACTATTTTTTGAATAATTTACTATAGAAAAGGCAATCCCTGGCGTAATTAAAATTTGCGACAGTAGAAAATTATTTTTTGAATATTTTACTATAGAAAAGGCAATCCCTGGCGCACTTAAAATTTGCGACAGTAAAAAATTATTTTTTGAATAATTTACTATAGAAAAGGCAATCCCTGGGATATTTAAAATTTGCGACAGTAAAAAATTATTTTTTGAATAATTTACTATAGAAAAGGCAATCCCTGGCGTATTTAAAATTTGCGACAGTAAAAAATTAATTTGTGAAAAATTTACCTGGCGAAATTGAAATTTGCGAGAGTAAAAAATTATTTTTTGAATAATTTACTATAGAAAAGGCAATCCCTGGCGTAATTAAAATTTGCGACAGTTGAAAATTATTTTTTGAATAATTTACTATAGAAAAGGCAATCCCTGGAGTATTTAAAATTTGCGACAGTAAAAAATTAATATTTTGAAAAATTTACTGTAGAAAAGGCAATCCCTGGCGCACTTAAAATTTGCGACAGTATAAAATTATTTTTTGAATAATTTACTATAGAAAAGGCAATCCCTGGCGTAATTAAAATTTGCGGCAGTATAAAATTATTTTTTGAATAATTTACTATAGAAAAGGCAATCCCTGGCGTAATTAAAATTTGCGACAGTAGAAAATTATTTTTTGAATAATTTTCTATACAAAAGGCAATCCCTGGCGCACTTAAAATTTGCGACAGTAAAAAATTATTTTTTGAATAATTTACTATAGAAAAGGCAATCCCTGGGATATTTAAAATTTGCGACAGTAGAAAATTATTTTTTGAATAATTTACTATAGAAAAGGCAATCCCTGGCGTATTTAAAATTTGCGACAGTTAAAAATTAATTTGTGAAAAATTTACTATAGAAAAGGCAATCCCTGGCGCACTTAAAATTTGCGACAGTAAAAAATTATTTTTTGAATAATTTACTATAGAAAAGGCAATCCCTGGCGCGCTTAAAATTTGCGACAGTAGAAAAATATTTTTTGAATAATTTACTATAGAAAAGGCAATCCCTGGCGTATTTAAAATTTGCGACAGTATAAAATTATTTTTTGAATAATTTGCTATGGAAAAGGCAATCCCTGGCGCAATTAAAACTTGCGACAGTTAAAAATTAATTTGTGAAAAATTTACTATAGAAAAGGCAATCCCTGGCGCACTTAAAATTTGCGACAGTAAAAAATTATTTTTTGAATAATTTACTATAGAAAAGGCAATCCCTGGCGCGCTTAAAATTTGCGACAGTAGAAAATTATTTTTTGAATAATTTACTATAGAAAAGGCAATCCCTGGCGTAATTAAAATTTGCGGCAGTATAAAATTATTTTTTGAATAATTTACTATAGAAAAGGCAATCCCTGGCGTAATTAAAATTTGCGACAGTAGAAAATTATTTTTTGAATAATTTTCTATACAAAAGGCAATCCCTGGCGCACTTAAAATTTGCGACAGTAAAAAATTATTTTTTGAATAATTTACTATAGAAAAGGCAATCCCTGGGATATTTAAAATTTGCGACAGTAGAAAATTATTTTTTGAATAATTTACTATAGAAAAGGCAATCCCTGGCGTATTTAAAATTTGCGACAGTTAAAAATTAATTTGTGAAAAATTTACTATAGAAAAGGCAATCCCTGGCGCACTTAAAATTTGCGACAGTAAAAAATTATTTTTTGAATAATTTACTATAGAAAAGGCAATCCCTGGCGCGCTTAAAATTTGCGACAGTAGAAAAATATTTTTTGAATAATTTACTATAGAAAAGGCAATCCCTGGGATATTTAAAATTTGCGACAGTAGAAAATTATTTTTTGAATAATTTACTATAGAAAAGGCAATCCCTGGCGCAATTAAAAATTGCGACAGTAAAACATTAATTTGTGAGAAATTTACTATAGAAAAGGCAATCCCTGGGATATTTAAAATTTGCGACAGTAAAAAATTATTTTTTGAATAATTTACTATAGAAAAGGCAATCCCTGGCGTATTTAAAATTTGCGACAGTTAAAAATTAATTTGTGAAAAATTTACTATAGAAAAGGCAATCCCTGGCGCACTTAAAATTTGCGACAGTAAAAAATTATTTTTTGAATAATTTACTATAGAAAAGGCAATCCCTGGCGCGCTTAAAATTTGCGACAGTAGAAAAATATTTTTTGAATAATTTACTATAGAAAAGGCAATCCCTGGGATATTTAAAATTTGCGACAGTAAAAAATTATTTTTTGAATAATTTACTGTAGAAAAGGCAATCCCTGGCGCAATTAAAAATTGCGACAGTAAAACATTAATTTGTGAGAAATTTACTATAGAAAAGGCAATCCCTGGGATATTTAAAATTTGCGACAGTAAAAAATTATTTTTTGAATAATTTACTATAGAAAAGGCAATCCCTGGCGTATTTAAAATTTGCGACAGTTAAAAATTAATTTGTGAAAAATTTACCTGGCGAAATTGAAATTTGCGGGAGTAAAAAATTATTTTTTGAATAATTTACTATAGAAAAGGCAATCCCTGGCGTAATTAAAATTTGCGACAGTAAAAAATTATTTTTTGAATAATTTACTATAGAAAAGGCAATCCCTGGCGCACTTAAAATTTGCGACAGTAAAAAATTATTTTTTGAATAATTTACTATAGAAAAGGCAATCCCTGGCGCGCTTAAAATTTGCGACAGTAGAAACATATTTTTTGAATAATTTACTATAGAAAAGGCAATCCCTGGCGTATTTAAAATTTGCGATAGTAAAAAATTAGTTTTTGAAAAAATTTACTGTAGAAAAGGCAATCCCTGGCGCAATTAAAATTTGCGACAGTTAAAAATTAATTTGTGAAAAATTTACCTGGCGAAATTGAAATTTGCGGGAGTAAAAAATTATTTTTTGAATAATTTACTATAGAAAAGGCAATCCCTGGCGTAATTAAAATTTGCGACAGTAAAAAATTATTTTTTGAATAATTTACTATAGAAAAGGCAATCCCTGGCGCACTTAAAATTTGCGACAGTAAAAAATTATTTTTTGAATAATTTACTATAGAAAAGGCAATCCCTGGCGCGCTTAAAATTTGCGACAGTAGAAAAATATTTTTTGAATAATTTACTATAGAAAAGGTAATCCCTGGCGTATTTAAAATTTGCGACAGTTAAAAATTAATTTGTGAAAAATTTACCTGGCGAAATTGAAATTTGCGGGAGTAAAAAATTATTTTTTGAATAATTTACTATAGAGAAGGCAATCCCTGGCGTAATTAAAATTTGCGACAGTAAAAAATTATTTTTTGAATAATTTACTATAGAAAAGGCAATCCCTGGCGCACTTAAAATTTGCGACAGTAAAAAATTATTTTTTGAATAATTTACTATAGAAAAGGCAATCCCTGGCGCGCTTAAAATTTGCGACAGTAGAAAAATATTTTTTGAATAATTTACTATAGAAAAGGCAATCCCTGGCGTATTTAAAATTTGCGACAGTATAAAATTATTTTTTGAATAATTTGCTATGGAAAAGGCAATCCCTGGCGCAATTAAAACTTGCGATAGTAAAAAATTAGTTTTTGAAAAAATTTACTGTAGAAAAGGCAATCCCTGGCGCAATTAAAATTTGCGACAGTAAAAAATTATTTTTTGAAAAATTTACTATAGAAAAGGCAATCCCTGGCGTATTTAAAATTTGCGACAGTAAAAAATTAATTTTTGAAAAATTTACTGTAGAAAAGGCAATCCCTGGCGCAATTAAAATTTGCGACAGTAAAAAATTATTTTTTGCAAAATTTACTATAGAAAAGGTAATCCCTGGCGCAATTACAATTTGCGAAAGTAAAAAATTATTTTTTTTGCAAAATTTACTATAGAAAATGCAATCCCTGGCGTATTTAAAATTTGCGACAGTATAAAATTAATTTTTGAATAATTTACTATAGAAAAGGCAATCCCTGGCGTAATTAAAATTTGCGACAGTAGAAAATTATTTTTTGAATAATTTACTATAGAAAAGGCAATCCCTGGCGTAATTAAAATTTGCGACATTAGAAAAATATTTTTTGAATAATTTACTATAGAAAAGGCAATCCCTGGCGTATTTAAAATTTGCGACAGTATAAAATTATTTTTTGAATAATTTGCTATAGAAAAGGCAATCCCTGGCGCAATTAAAATTTGCGACAGTAAAAAATTATTTTTTGCAAAATTTACTATAGAAAAGGTAATCCCTGGGGCAATTACAATTTGCGACAGTAAAAAATTATTTTTTTTGCAAAATTTACTATAGAAAATGCAATCCCTGGCGTATTTAAAATTTGCGACAGTATAAAATTAATTTTTGAATAATTTACTATAGAAAAGGCAATCCCTGGCGTAATTAAAATTTGCGACAGTAGAAAATTATTTTTTGAATAATTTACTATAGAAAAGACAATCCCTGGCGTAATTAAAATTTGCGACAGTAGAAAATTATTTTTTGAATAATTTACTATAGAAAAGGCAATCCCTGGCGCGCTTAAAATTTGCGAGAGTAGAAAAATATTTTTTGAATAATTTACTATAGAAAAGGCAATCCCTGGCGTATTTAAAATTTGCGACAGTATAAAATTATTTTTTGAATAATTTGCTATAGAAAAGGCAATCCCTGGCGCAATTAAAATTTGGGACAGTAAAAAATTAGTTTTTGAAAAATTTACTGTAGAAAAGGCAATCCCTGGCGCAATTAAAATTTGCGACAGTAAAAAATTATTTTTGGAAAAATTTACTATAGAAAAGGCAATCCCTGGCATATTTAAAATTTGCGACAGTAAAAAATTATTTTTTGAATAATTTACTATAGTAAAGGCAATCCCTGGCGTAATTAAAATTTGCGACAGTAGAAAATTATTTTTTGAATAATTTACTATAGAAAAGGCAATCCCTGGCGCGCTTAAAATTTGCGACAGTAGAAAAATATTTTTTGAATAATTTACTATAGAAAAGGCAATCCCTGGCGTATTTAAAATTTGCGACAGTATAAAATTATTTTTTGAATAATTTGCTATAGAAAAGGCAATCCCTGGCGCAATTAAATCTTGCGATAGTAAAAAATTAGTTTTTGAAAAATTTACTGTAGAAAAGGCAATCCCTGGCGCAATTAAAATTTGCGACAGTAAAAAATTATTTTTTGAAAAATTTACTATAGAAAAGGCAATCCCTGGCGTATTTAAAATTTGCGACAGAAAAAAATTAACTTTTGAAAAATTTACTGTAGAAAAGGCAATCCCTGGCGCAATTAAAATTTGCGACAGTAAAAAATTATTTTTTGCAAAATTTACTATAGAAAAGGTAATCCCTGGCGCAATTACAATTTGCGACAGTAAAAAATTATTTTTTTTGCAAAATTTACTATAGAAAATGCAATCCCTGGCGTATTTAAAATCTCCGACAGTATAAAATTAATTTTTGAATAATTTACTATAGAAAAGGCAATCCCTGGCGTAACTAAAATTTGCGACAGTAGAAAATTATTTTTTGAATAATTTACTATAGAAAAGGCAATCCCTGGCGTAATTAAAATTTGCGACAGTAGAAAAATATTTTTTGAATAATTTACTATAGAAAAGGCAATCCCTGGCGTATTTAAAATTTGCGACAGTATAACATTATTTTTTGAATAATGTGCTATAGAAAAGGCAATCTCTGGCGCAATTAAAACTTGCGATAGTAAAAAATTAGTTTTTGAAAAATTTACTGTAGAAAAGGCAATCCCTGGCGCAATTAAAATTTGCGACAGTAAAAAATTATTTTTTGAAAAATTTACTATAGAAAAGGCAATCCCTGGCGTATTTAAAATTTGCGACAGTTAAAAATTAATTTGTGAAAAATTTACCTGGCGAAATTGAAATTTGCGGGAGTAAAAAATTATTTTTTGAATAATTTACTATAGAAAAGGCAATCCATGGCGTAATTAAAATTTGCGACAGTAAAAAATTATTTTTTGAATAATTTACTATAGAAAAGGCAATCCCTGGCGCACTTAAAATTTGCGACAGTAAAAAATTATTTTTTGAATAATTTACTATAGAAAAGGCAATCCCTGGCGCGCTTAAAATTTGCGACAGTAGAAAAATATTTTTTGAATAATTTACTATAGAAAAGGCAATCCCTGGCGTATTTGAAATTTGCGACAGTATAAAATTATTTTTTGAATAATTTGCTATAGAAAAGGCAATCCCTGGCGCAATTAAAACTTGCGATAGTAAAAAATTAGTTTTTGAAAAATTTACTGTAGAAAAGGCAATGCCTGGCGCAATTAAAATTTGCGACAGTAAAAAATTATTTTTTGAAAAATTTACTATAGAAAAGGCAATCATTGGCGTATTTAAAATTTGCGACAGTATAAAATTATTTTTTGAATAATTTGCTATAGAAAAGGCAATCCCTGGCGCAATTAAAATTTGCGATAGTAAAAAATTAGTTTTTGAAAAATTTACTGTAGAAAAGGCAATCCCTGGCGCAATTAAAATTTGCGACAGTAAAAAATTATTTTTTGAAAAATTTACTATAGAAAAGGCAATCCCTGGCGTGTTTAAAATTTGCGACAGTAAAAAATTAATTTTTGAAAAATTTACTGTAGAAAAGGCAATCCCTGGCTCAATTAAAATTTGCGACAGTAAAAAATTATTTTTTGCAAAATTTACTATAGAAAAGGTAATCCCTGGCGCAATTACAATTTGCGACAGTAAAAAATTATTTTTTTTGCAAAATTTACTATAGAAAATGCAATCCCTGGCGTATTTAAAATTTGCGACAGTATAAAATTAATTTTTGAATAATTTACTATAGAAAAGGCAATCCCTGGCGTAATTAAAATTTGCGACAGTAGAAAATTATTTTTTGAATAATTTACTATAGAAAAGGCAATCCCTGGCGTAATTAAAATTTGCGACAGTAGAAAAATATTTTTTGAATAATTTACTATAGAAAAGGCAATCCCTGGCGTATTTAAAATTTGCGACAGTATAAAATTAGTTTTTGAATAATTTGCTATAGAATAGGCAATCCCTGGCGCAATTAAAACTTGCGATAGTAAAAAATTAGTTTTTGAAAAATTTACTGTAGAAAAGGCAATCCCTGGCACAATTAAAATTTGCGACAGTAAAAAATTATTTTTTGAAAAATTTACTATAGAAAAGGCAATCCCTGGCGTATTTAAAATTTGCGACAGTAAAAAATTAATTTGTGAAAAATTTACCTGGCGAAATTGAAATTTGCGGGAGTAAAAAATTATTTTTTGAATAATTTACTATAGAAAAGGCAATCCCTGGCGTAATTAAAATTTGCGACAGTAAAAAATTATTTTTTGAATAATTTACTATAGAAAAGGCAATCCCTGGCGCACTTAAAATTTGCGACAGTAAAAAATTATTTTTTGAATAATTTAATATAGAAAAGGCAATCCCTGGCGCGCTTAAAATTTGCGACAGTAGAAAAATATTTTTTGAATAATTTACTATAGAAAAGGCAATCCCTGGCGTATTTAAAATTTGCGACAGTATAAAATTATTTTTTGAATAATTTGCTATAGAAAAGGCAATCCCTGGCGCAATTAAAACTTGCGATAGTAAAAAATTAGTTTTTGAAAAATTTACTGTAGAAAAGGCTATCCTGGCGCAATTAAAATTTGCGACAGTAAAAAATTATTTTTTGAAAAATTTACTATAGAAAAGGCAATCCCTGGCGTATTTAAAATTTGCGACGGTAAAAAATTAATTTTTGAAAAATTTACTGTAGAAAAGGCAATCCCTGGCGCAATTAAAATTTGCGACAGTAAAAAATTATTTTTTGAAAAATTTACTATAGAAAAGGTAATCCCTGGCGCAATTACAATTTGCGACAGTAAGAAATTATTTTTTTTGCAAAATTTACTATAGAAAATGCAATCCCTGGCGTATTTAAAATTTGCGACAGTATAAAATTAATTTTTGAATAATTTACTATAGAAAAGGCAATCCCTGGCGTTATTAAAATTTGCGACAGTAGAAAATTATTTTTTGAATAATTTACTATAGAAAAGGCAATCCCTGGCGTAATTAAAATTTGCGACAGTAGAAAAATATTTTTTGAATAATTTACTATAGAAAAGGCAATCTCTGGCGTATTTAAAATTTGCGACAGTATAAAATTATTTTTTGAATAATTTGCTATAGAAAAGGCAATCCCTGGCGCAATTAAAACTTGCGATAGTAAAAAATTAGTTTTTGAAAAATTTACTGTAGAAAAGGCAATCCCTGGCGCAATTAAAATTTGCGACAGTAAAAAATTATTTTTTGAAAAATTTACTATAGAAAAGGCAATCCCTGGCGTATTTAAAATTTGCGACAGTAAAAAATTAATTTTTGAAAAATTTACTGTAGAGAAGGCAATCCCTGGCGCAATTAAAATTTGCGACAGTAAAAAATTATTTTTTGCAAAATTTACTATAGAAAAGGTAATCCCTGGCGCAATTACAATTTGCGACAGTAAAAAATTATTTTTTTTGCAAAATTTACTATAGAAAATGCAATCCCTGGCGTATTTAAAATTTGCGACAGTATAAAATTAATATTTGAATAATTTACTATAGAAAAGGCAATCCCTGGCGTAATTAAAATTTGCGACAGTAGAAAATTATTTTTTGAATAATTTACAATAGAAAAGGCAATCCCTGGCGTAATTAAAATTTGCGACAGTAGAAAAATATTTTTTAATAATTTACTATAGAAAAGGCAATCCCTGGCGTATTTAAAATTTGCGACAGTATAAAATTATTTTTTGAATAATTTGCTATAGAAAAGGCAATCCCTGGCGCAATTAAAACTTGCGATAGTAAAAAATTAGTTTTTGAAAAATTTACTGTAGAAAAGGCAATCCCTGGCGCAATTAAAATTTGCGACAGTAAAAAATTATTTTTTGAAAAATTTACTATAGAAATGGCAATCCCTGGCGTATTTAAAATTTGCGACAGTAAAAAATTAATTTGTGAAAAATTTACCTGGCGTATTTAAAATTTGCGACAGTATAAAATTATTTTTTGAATAATTTGCTATAGAAAAGGCAATCCCTGGCGCAATTAAAACTTGCGATAGTAAAAAATTAGTTTTTGAAAAATTTACTGTAGAAAAGGCAATCCCTGGCGCAATTAAAATTTGCGACAGTAAAAAATTATTTTTTGAAAAATTTACTATAGAAAAGGCAATCACTGGCGTATTTAAAATTTGCGACAGTATAAAATTATTTTTTGAATAATTTGCTATAGAAAAGGCAATCCCTGGCGCAATTAAAATTTGCGATAGTAAAAAATTAGTTTTTGAAAAATTTACTGTAGAAAAGGCAATCCCTGGCGCAATTAAAATTTGCGACAGTAAAAAATTATTTTTTGAAAAATTTACTATAGAAAAGCAATCCCTGGCGTATTTAAAATTTGCGACAGTAAAAAATTAATTTTTGAAAAATTTACTGTAGAAAAGGCAGTCCCTGGCGCAATTAAAATTTGCGACAGTAAAAAATTATTTTTTGCAAAATTTACTATAGAAAAGGTAATCCCTGGCGCAATTACAATTTGCGACAGTAAAAAATTATTTTTTTTGCAAAATTTACTATAGAAAATGCAATCCCTGGCGTATTTAAAATTTGCGACAGTATAAAATTAATTTTTGAATAATTTACTATAGAAAAGGCAATCCTTGGCGTAATTAAAGTTTGCGACAGTAGAAAATTGTTTTTTGAATAATTTACTATAGAAAAGGCAATCCCTGGCGTAATTGAAATTTGCGACAGTAGAAAAATATTTTTTGAATAATTTACTATAGAAAAGGCAATCCCTGGCGTATTTAAAATTTGCGACAGTATAAAATTAGTTTTTGAATAATTTGCTATAGAAAAGGCAATCCCTGGCGCAATTAAAACTTGCGATAGTAAAAAATTAGTTTTTGAAAAATTTACTGTAGAAAAGGCAATCCCTGGCGCAATTAAAATTTGCGACAGTAAAAAATTATTTTTTGAAAAATTTACTATAGAAAAGGCAATCCCTGGCGTATTTAAAATTTGCGACAGTAAAAATTAATTTGTGAAAAATTTACCTGGCGAAATTGAAATTTGCGGGAGTAAAAAATTATTTTTTGAATAATTTACTATAGAAAAGGCAATCCCTGGCGTAATTAAAATTTGCGACAGTAAAAAATTATTTTTTGAATAATTTACTATAGAAAAGGCAATCCCTGGCGCACTTAAAATTTGCGACAGTAAAAAATTATTTTTTGAATAATTTACTATAGGAAAGGCAATCCCTGGCGCGCTTAAAATTTGCGACAGTAGAAAAATATTTTTTGAATAATTTACTATAGAAAAGGCAATCCCAGGCGTATTTAAAATTTGCGACAGTATAAAATTATTTTTTGAAAAATTTGCTATAGAAAAGGCAATCCCTGGCGCAATTAAAACTTGCGATAGTAAAAAATTAGTTTTTGAAAAATTTACTGTAGAAAAGGCAATCCCTGGCGCAGTTAAAATTTGCGACAGTAAAAAATTATTTTTTGAAAAATTTACTATAGAAAAGGCAATCCCTGGCGTATTTAAAATTTGCGACAGTAAAAAATTAATTTTTGAAAAATTTACTGTAGAAAAGGCAATCCCTAGCGCAATTAAAATTTGCGACAGTAAAAAATTATTTTTTGCAAAATTTACTATAGAAAAGGTAATCCCTGGCGCAATTACAATTTGCGACAGTAAGAAATTATTTTTTTTGCAAAATTTACTATAGAAAATGCAATCCCTGGCGTATTTAAAATTTGCGACAGTATAAAATTAATTTTTGAATAATTTACTATAGAAAAGGCAATCCCTGGCGTAATTAAAATTTGCGACAGTAGAAAATTATTTTTTGAATAATTTACTATAGAAAAGGCAATCCCTGGCGTAATTAAAATTTGCGACAGTAGAAAAATATTTTTTGAATAATTTACTATAGAAAAGGCAATCCCTGGCGTATTTAAAATTTGCGACAGTATAAAATTATTTTTTGAATAATTTGCTATAGAAAAGGCAATCCCTGGCGCAATTAAAACTTGCGATAGTAAAAAATTAGTTTTTGAAAAATTTACTGTAGAAAAGGCAATCCCTGGCGCAATTAAAATTTGCGACAGTAAAAAATTATTTTTTGAAAAATTTACTATAGAAAAGGCAATCCCTGGCGTATTTAAAATTTGCGACAGTAAAAAATGAATTTTTGAAAAATTTACTGTAGAAAAGGCAATCCCTGGCGCAATTAAAATTTGCGACAGTAAAAAATTATTTTTTGCAAAATTTACTATAACTTACTATAATTACAATTTGCGACAGTAAAAAAAATATTTTTTTTGCAAAATTTACTATAGAAAATGCAATCCCTGGCGTATTTAAAATTTGCGACAGTATAAAATTAATTTTTGAATAATTTACTATAGAAAAGGCAATCCCTGGCGTAATTAAAATTTGCGACAGTAGAAAATTATTTTTTGAATAATTTACTATAGAAAAGGCAATCCCTGGCGTAATTAAAATTTGCGACAGTAGAAAATTATTTTTTGAATTATTTACTATAGAAAAGGCAATCCCTGGCGCAATTAAAATTTGCGACAGTAAAAAATTATTTTTTGCAAAATTTACTGCAGAAAAGGCAATCCCTGGCGCAATTAAAACTTGCGATAGTAAAAAATTAGTTTTTGAAAAATTTACTGTAGAAAAGGCAATCCCTGGCGCAATTAAAATTTGCGGCAGTAAAAAATTATTTTTTGAAAAATTTACTATAGAAAAGGCAATCCCTGGCGTATTTAAAATTTGCGACAGTAAAAAATTAATTTGTGAAAAATTTACTATAGAAAAGGCAATCCCTGGCGTAATTAAAATTTGCGACAGTAGAAAAATATTTTTTGAATAATTTACTATAGAAAAGGCAATCCCTGGCGTATTTAAAATTTGCGACAGTAGAAAAATATTTTTTGCAAAATTTACTATAGAAAAGTTAATCCCTGGCGCAATTACAATTTGCGACAGTAAAAAATTATTTTTTTTGCAAAATTTACTATAGAAAATGCAATCCCTGGCGTATTTAAAATTTGCGACAGTATAAAATTAATTTTTGAATAATTTACTATAGAAAAGGCAATCCCTGGCGTAATTAAAATTTGCGACAGTAGAAAATTATTTTTTGAATAATTTACTATAGAAAAGGCAATCCCTGGCGTAATTAAAATTTGCGACAGTAGAAAAATATTTTTTGAATAATTTACTATAGAAAAGGCAATCCCTGGCGTATTTAAAATTTGCGACAGTATAAAATTATTTTTTGAATAATTTGCTATAGAAAAGGCAATCCCTGGCGCAATTAAAACTTGCGATAGTAAAAAATTAGTTTTTGAAAAATTTACTGTAGAAAAGGCAATCCCTGGCGCAATTAAAATTTGCGACAGTAAAAAATTATTTTTTGAATAATTTACTATATAAAAGGCAATCCCTGGCGTATTTAAAATTTGCGACAGTAAAAAATTAATTTGTGAAAAATTTACCTGGCGAAATTGAAATTTGCGGGAGTAAAAAATTATTTTTTGAATAATTTACTATAGAAAAGGCAATCCCTGGCGTAATTAAAATTTGCGACAGTAAAAAAATATTTTTTGAATAATTTACTATAGAAAAGGCAATCCCTGGCGCACTTAAAATTTGCGACAGTAAAAAATTATTTTTTGAATAATTTACTATAGAAAAGGCAATCCCTGGCGCGCTTAAAATTTGCGAGAGTAGAAAAATATTTTTTGAATAATTTACTATAGAAAAGGCAATCCCTGGCGTATTTAAAATTTGCGACAGTATAAAATTATTTTTTGAATAATTTGCTATAGAAAAGGCAATCCCTGGCGCAATTAAAACTTGCGATAGTAAAAAATTAGTTTTTGAAAAATTTACTGTAGAAAAGGCAATCCCTGGCGCAATTAAAATTTGCGACAGTAAAAAATTATTTTTTTGAAAAATTTACTATAGAAAAGGCAATCCCTGGCGTATTTAAAATTTGCGACAGTATAAAATCATTTTTTGAATAATTTGCCATAGAAAAGGCAATCCCTGGTGCAATTAAAATTTGCGATAGTAAAAAATTAGTTTTTGAAAAATTTACTGTAGAAAAGGCAATCCCTGGCGCAATTAAAATTTGCGAAAGTAAAAAATTATTTTTTGAATTATTTACTATAGAAAAGGCAATCCCTGGCGCAAATAAAATTTGCGACAGTAAAAAATTATTTTTTGCAAAATTTACTGCAGAAAATGCAATCCCTGACGTATTTAAAATTTGCGACAGTATAAAATTAATTTTTGAATAATTTACTATAGAAAAGGCAATCCCTGGCGTAATTAAAATTTGCGACAGTAGAAAATTATTTTTTGAATAATTTACTATAGAAAAGGCAATCCCTGGCGTAATTAAAATTTGCGACAGTAGAAAAATATTTTTTGAATAATTTACTATAGAAAAGGCAATCCCTGGCGTATTTAAAATTTGCGACAGTATAAAATTATTTTTTGAATAATTTGCTATAGAAAAGGCAATCCCTGGCGCAATTAAAACTTGCGATAGTAAAAAATTAGTTTTTGAAAAATTTACTGTAGAAAAGGCAATCCCTGGCGCAATTAAAATTTGCGACAGTAAAAAATTATTTTTTGAAAAATTTACTATAGAAAAGGCAATCCCTGGCGTATTTAAAATTTGCGACAGTAAAAAATTAATTTGTGAAAAATTTACCTGGCGAAATTGAAATTTGCGGGAGTAAAAAATTTTTTTTTGAATAATTTACTATAGAAAAGGCAATCCCTGGCGTAATTAAAATTTGCGACAGTAAAAAATTATTTTTTGAATAATTTACTATAGAAAAGGCAATCCCTGGCGCACTTAAAATTTGCGACAGTAAAAAATTATTTTTTTGAATAATTTACTATAGAAAAGGCAATCCCTGGCGCGCTTAAAATTTGCGACAGTAGAAAAATATTTTTTGAATAATTTACTATAGAAAAGGCAATCCCTGGCGTATTTAAAATTTGCGACAGTATAAAATTATTTTTTGAATAATTTGCTATAGAAAAGGCAATCCCTGGCGCAATTAAAACTTGCGATAGTAAAAAATTAGTTTTTGAAAAATTTACTGTAGAAAAGGCAATCCCTGCCGCAATTAAAATTTGCGACAGTAAAAAAATTATTTTTTTGAAAAATTTACTATAGAAAAGGCAATCCCTGGCGTATTTAAAATTTGCGACAGTATAAAATCATTTTTTTGAATAATTTGCTATAGAAAAGGCAATCCCTGGCGCAATTAAAACTTGCGATAGTAAAAAATTAGTTTTTGAAAAATTTACTGTAGAAAAGGCAATCCCTGGCGCAATTAAAATTTGCGACAGTAAAAAATTATTTTTTGAATAATTTACTATATAAAAGGCAATCCCTGGCGTATTTAAAATTTGCGACAGTAAAAAATTAATTTGTGAAAAATTTACCTGGCGAAATTGAAATTTGCGGGAGTAAAAAATTATTTTTTGAATAATTTACTATAGAAAAGGCAATCCCTGGCGTAATTAAAATTTGCGACAGTAAAAAAAATATTTTTTGAATAATTTACTATAGAAAAGGCAATCCCTGGCGCACTTAAAATTTGCGACAGTAAAAAATTATTTTTTGAATAATTTACTATAGAAAAGGCAATCCCTGGCGCGCTTAAAATTTGCGAGAGTAGAAAAATATTTTTTGAATAATTTACTATAGAAAAGGCAATCCCTGGCGTATTTAAAATTTGCGACAGTATAAAATTATTTTTTGAATAATTTGCTATAGAAAAGGCAATCCCTGGCGCAATTAAAACTTGCGATAGTAAAAAATTAGTTTTTGAAAAATTTACTGTAGAAAAGGCAATCCCTGGCGCAATTAAAATTTGCGACAGTAAAAAATTATTTTTTTGAAAAATTTACTATAGAAAAGGCAATCCCTGGCGTATTTAAAATTTGCGACAGTATAAAATCATTTTTTGAATAATTTGCCATAGAAAAGGCAATCCCTGGCGCAATTAAAATTTGCGATAGTAAAAAATTAGTTTTTGAAAAATTTACTGTAGAAAAGGCAATCCCTGGCGCAATTAAAATTTGCGAAAGTAAAAAATTATTTTTTGAATTATTTACTATAGAAAAGGCAATCCCTGGCGCAAATAAAATTTGCGACAGTAAAAAATTATTTTTTGCAAAATTTACTGCAGAAAATGCAATCCCTGACGTATTTAAAATTTGCGACAGTATAAAATTAATTTTTGAATAATTTACTATAGAAAAGGCAATCCCTGGCGTAATTAAAATTTGCGACAGTAGAAAATTATTTTTTGAATAATTTACTATAGAAAAGGCAATCCCTGGCGTAATTAAAATTTGCGACAGTAGAAAAATATTTTTTGAATAATTTACTATAGAAAAGGCAATCCCTGGCGTATTTAAAATTTGCGACAGTATAAAATTATTTTTTGAATAATTTGCTATAGAAAAGGCAATCCCTGGCGCAATTAAAACTTGCGATAGTAAAAAATTAGTTTTTGAAAAATTTACTGTAGAAAAGGCAATCCCTGGTGCAATTAAAATTTGCGACAGTAAAAAATTATTTTTTGAAAAATTTACTATAGAAAAGGCAATCCCTGGCGTATTTAAAATTTGCGACAGTAAAAAATTAATTTGTGAAAAATTTACCTGGCGAAATTGAAATTTGCGGGAGTAAAAAATTATTTTTTGAATAATTTACTATAGAAAAGGCAATCCCTGGCGTAATTAAAATTTGCGACAGTAAAAAATTATTTTTTGAATAATTTACTATAGAAAAGGCAATCCCTGGCGCACTTAAAATTTGCGACAGTAAAAAATTATTTTTTGAATAATTTACTATAGAAAAGGCAATCCCTGGCGCGCTTAAAATTTGCGACAGTAGAAAAATATTTTTTGAATAATTTACTATAGAAAAGGCAATCCCTGGCGTATTTAAAATTTGCGACAGTATAAAATTATTTTTTGAATAATTTGCTATAGAAAAGGCAATCCCTGGCGCAATTAAAACTTGCGATAGTAAAAAATTAGTTTTTGAAAAATTTACTGTAGAAAAGGCAATCCCTGCCGCAATTAAAATTTGCGACAGTAAAAAATTATTTTTTTGAAAAATTTACTATAGAAAAGGCAATCCCTGGCGTATTTAAAATTTGCGACAGTATAAAATCATTTTTTGAATAATTTGCTATAGAAAAGGCAATCCCTGGCGCAATTAAAATTTGCGATAGTAAAAAATTAGTTTTTGAAAAATTTACTGTAGAAAAGGCAATCCCTGGCGCAATTAAAATTTGCGAAAGTAAAAAATTATTTTTTGAAAAATTTACTATAGAAAAGGCAATCCCTGGCGTATTTAAAATTTGCGACAGTAAAAAACTAATTTTTGAAAAATTTACTATAGAAAAGGCAATCCCTGGCGCAATTAAAATTTGCGACAGTAAAAAATTATTTTTTGCAAAATTTTCTATAGAAAAGGTAATCTCTGGCGCAATTACAATTTGCGACAGTAAAAAATTATTTTTTTTGCAAAATTTACTATAGAAAATGCAATCCCTGGCGTATTTAAAATTTGCGACAGTATAAAATTAATTTTTGAATAATTTACTATAGAAAAGGCAATCCCTGGCGCAATTAAAACTTGCGATAGTAAAAAATTAGTTTTTGAAAAATTTACTATAGAAAAGGCAATCCCTGGCGCAATTAAAATTTGCGACAGTAAAAAATTATTTTTTGAAAAATTTACTATAGAAAAGGCAATCCCTGGCGCAATTAAAACTTGCGATAGTAAAAAATTAGTTTTTGAAAAATTTACTGTAGAAAAGGCAATCCCTGGCGCAAATAAAATTTGCGACAGTAAAAAATTATTTTTTGAAAAATTTACTATAGAATAGGCAATCCCTGGCGTATTTAAAATTTGCGACAGTAAAAAATTAATTTGTGAAAAATTTACCTGGCGAAATTGAAATTTGCGGGAGTAAAAAATTATTTTTTGAATAATTTACTATAGAAAAGGCAATCCCTGGCGTAATTAAAATTTGCGACAGTAAAAAATTATTTTTTGAATAATTTACTATAGAAAAGGCAATCCCTGGCGCACTTAAAATTTGCGACAGTAAAAAATTATTTTTTGAATAATTTACTATAGAAAAGGCAATCCCTGGCGCGCTTAAAATTTGCGACAGTAGAAAAATATTTTTTGAATAATTTACTATAGAAAAGGCAATCCCTGGCGTATTTAAAATTTGCGACAGTATAAAATTATTTTTTGAATAATTTGCTATAGAAAAGGCAATCCCTGGCGCAATTAAAACTTGCGATAGTAAAAAATTAGTTTTTGAAAGATTTACTGTAGAAAAGGCAATCCCTGGCGCAATTAAAATTTGCGACAGTAAAAAATTATTTTTTGAAAAATTTACTATAGAAAAGGCAATCCCTGGCGTATTTAAAATTTGCGACAGTAAAAAATTAATTTTTGAAAAATTTACTGTAGAAAAGGCAATCCCTGGCGCAATTAAAATTTGCGACAGTAAGAAATTATTTTTTGCAAAATTTACTATAGAAAAGGTAATCCCTGGCGCAATTACAATTTGCGACAGTAAAAAATTATTTTTTTTGCAAAATTTACTATAGAAAATGCAATCCCTGGCGTATTTAAAATTTGCGACAGTATAAAATTAATTTTTGAATAATTTACTATAGAAAAGGCAATACCTGGCGTAATTAAAATTTGCGACAGTAGAAAATTATTTTTTGAATAATTTACTATAGAAAAGGCAATCCCTGGCGTAATTAAAATTTGCGACAGTAGAAAAATATTTTTTGAATAATTTACTATAGAAAAGGCAATCCCTGGCGTATTTAAAATTTGCGACAGTATAAAATTATTTTTTGAATAATTTGCTATAGAAAAGGCAATCCTTGGAGCAATTAAAACTTGCGATAATAAAAAATTAGTTTTTGAATAATTTACTGTAGAAAAGGCAATCCCTGGCGCAATTAAAATTTGCGACAGTAAAAAATTATTTTTTGAAAAATTTACTATAGAAAAGGCAATACCTCGCGTATTTAAAATTTGCGACAGTAAAAAATTAATTTTTGAAAAATTTACTGTAGAAAAGGCAATCCCTGGCGCAATTAAAATTTGCGACAGTAAAAAATTATTTTTTGCAAAATTTACTATAGAAAAGGTAATCCCTGGCGCAATTACAATTTGCGACAGTAAAAAATTATTTTTTTTGCAAAATTTACTATAGAAAATGCAATCCCTGGCGTATTTAAAATTTGCGACAGTATAAAATTAATTTTTGAATAATTTACTATAGAAAAGGCAATCCCTGGCGTAATTAAAATTTGCGACAGTAGAAAATTATTTTTTGAATAATTTACTATAGAAAAGGCAATCCCTGGCGTAATTAAAATTTGCGACAGTAGAAAATTATTTTTTGAATAATTTACTATAGAAAAGGCAATCCCTGGCGCAATTAAAATTTGCGACAGTAAAAAATTATTTTTTGCAAAATTTACTGCAGAAAAGGCAATCCCTGGCGCAATTAAAACTTGCGATAGTAAAAAATTATTTTTTGTATAATTTACTATAGAAAAGGCAATCCCTGGCCGATTTGAAATTTGCGACAGTAAAAAATTATTTTTTGAATAATTTACTATAGAAAAGGCAATCAATGGCGGATTTGAAATTTGCGACAGTAGAAAATTATTTTTTGAATAATTTACTATAGAAAAGGCACTCCCTGGCGCAATTAAAATTTGCGACAGTAAAAAATTATTTTTTGCAAAATTTACTATATAAAAGGCAATCCCTGGCGTATTTAAAATTTGCGACAGTATAAAATTAATTTTTGAAAAATTTACTGTAGAAAAGGCAATCCCTGGCGTAATTAAAATTTGCGACAGTAGAAAATTATTTTTTGAATAATTTACTATAGAAAAGGCAATCCTTGGCGTAATTAAAATTTGCGACAGTAGAAAATTATTTTTTGAATAATTTACTATAGAAAAGGCAATCCCTGGCGTAATTAAAATTTGCGACAGTATAAAATTATTTTTTGCAAAATTTACTGTAGAAAAGGCAATCCCTGGCGGATTTGAAATTTGCGACAGTAAAAAATTATTTTTTGAATAATTTACTATAGAAAAGGTAATCCCTGGCGCAATTACAATTTGCGACAGTAAAAAATTATTTTTTGAAAAATTTACTGTAGAAAGGCAAACCCTGGCGCAATTAAAATTTGCGACAGTAGAAAATTATTTTTTGAAAAGTTTACTATATAAAAAGCAATCCCTGGCGCAATTAAAATTTGCGACAGTAAAAAATTATTTTTTGCAAAATTTACTGTAGAAAAGGCAATACCTGGCGCAATTAAAACTTGCGATAGTAAAAAATTATTTTTTGAATAATTTACTATAGAAAAGGCAATCAATGGCGGATTTGAAATTTGCGACAGTAAAAAATTATTTTTTGAATAATTTACTATAGAAAAGGCAATCCCTGGCGTAATTAAAATTTGCGACAGTAGAAAATTATTTTTTGAATAATTTACTATAGAAAAGGCAATCCCTGGCGCAATTAAAATTTGCGACAGTAAAAAATTATTTTTTGCAAAATTTACTCTAGAAAAGGCAATCCCTGGCGCAATTAAAACTTGCGATAGTAAAAAATTATTTTTTGAATATTTTACTATAGAAAAGGCAATCCCTGGCGGATTTGAAATTTGCGACAGTAAAAAATTATTTTTTGAATAATTTACTATAGAAAAGGCAATCCTTGGCGTAATTAAAATTTGCGACAGTAGAAAATTATTTTTTGAATAATTTACTAGAGAAAAGGCAATCCCTGGCGTATTTAAAATTTGCGACAGTAAAAAATTATTTTTTGAATAATTTACTATAGAAAAGGCAATCCCTGGCGTATTTAAAATTTGCGACAGTAAGAAATTAATTTGTGACAAATTTACTATAGAAAAGGCTATCACTGGGATATTTAAAATTTGCGACAGTAAAAAATTATTTTTTGAATAATTTTCTATAGAAAAGGCAATCGCTGGCGTATTTAAAATTTGCGACAGTAAAAAATTAATTTGTGAAAAATTTACCTGGCGAAATTGAAACTTGCGATAGTAAAAAATTATTTTTTGAATAATTTACTATAGAAAAGGCAATCCCTGGCGTAATTAAAATTTGCGACAGTAAAAAATTATTTTTTGCAAAATTTACTATAGAAAAGGTAATCCCTGGCGCAATTACAATTTGCGACTGTAAAAAATTATTTTTTTGCAAAATTTGCTATAGAAAAGGCAATCCCTGGCGTATTTAAAATTTGCGACAGTATAAAATTAATTTTTGAAAAATTTACTGTAGAAAAGGCAATCCCTGGCGCAATTAAAATTTGCGACAGTAGAAAATTATTTTTTGAAAAGTTTACTATAGAAAAGGCAATCCCTGGCGCAATTAAAATTTGCGACAGTAAAAAATTATTTTTAGCAAAATTTACTGTAGAAAAGGCAATCCCTGGCGCAATTAAAACTTGCGATAGTAAAAAATTATTTTTTGAATAATTTACCATAGAAAAGGCAATCCCTGGCGGATTTGAAATTTGCGACAGTTGAAAATTATTTTTTGAATAATTTACTATAGAAAAGGCAATCCCTGGCGCAATTAAAATTTGCGACAGTAAAAAATTATTTTTTGAATAATTTACTATAGAAAAGGCAATCCCTGGCGTATTTAAAATTTGCGACAGTATAAAATTAATTTTTGAATAATTTACTATAGAAAAGGCAATCCCTGGCGTAATTAAAATTTGCGACACTAAAAAATTATTTTTTGCAAAATTTACTATAGAAAAGGTAATCCCTGGCGCAATTACAATTTGCGACTGTAAAAAATTATTTTTTTGCAAAATTTGCTATAGAAAAGGCAATCCCTGGCGTATTTAAAATTTGCGACAGTATAAAATTAATTTTTGAAAAATTTACTGTAGAAAAGGCAATCCCTGGCGCAATTAAAATTTGCGACAGTAGAAAATTATTTTTTGAAAAGTTTACTATAGAAAAGGCAATCCCTGGCGCAATTAAAATTTGCGACAGTAAAAAATTATTTTTAGCAAAATTTACTGTAGAAAAGGCAATCCCTGGCGCAATTAAAACTTGCGATAGTAAAAAATTATTTTTTGAATAATTTACTATAGAAAAGGCAATCCCTGGCGGATTTGAAATTTGCGACAGTTGAAAATTATTTTTTGAATAATTTACTATAGAAAAGGCAATCCCTGGCGCAATTAAAATTTGCGACAGTAAAAAATTATTTTTTGAATAATTTACTATAGAAAAGGCAATCCCTGGCGTATTTAAAATTTGCGACAGTATAAAATTAATTTTTGAATAATTTACTATAGAAAAGGCAATCCCTGGCGTAATTAAAATTTGCGACAGTAGAAAATTATTTTTTGAATAATTTACTATAGAAAAGGCAATCCCTGGCGTAATTAAAATTTGCGACAGTAGAAAATTATTTTTTGAATAATTTACTATAGAAAAGGCAATCCCTGGCGCAATTAAAATTTGCGACAGTAAAAAATTATTTTTTGAATAATTTACTATAGAAAAGGCAATCCTTGGCGTAATTAAAATTTGCGACAGTAGAAAATTATTTTTTGAATAATTTACTAGAGAAAAGGCAATCCCTGGCGTATTTAAAATTTGCGACAGTAAAAAATTATTTTTTGAATAATTTACTATAGAAAAGGCAATCCCTGGCGTATTTAAAATTTGCGACAGTAAGAAATTAATTTGTGACAAATTTACTATAGAAAAGGCTATCACTGGGATATTTAAAATTTGCGACAGTAAAAAATTATTTTTTGAATAATTTTCTATAGAAAAGGCAATCGCTGGCGTATTTAAAATTTGCGACAGTAAAAAATTAATTTGTGAAAAATTTAGCTGGCGAAATTGAAACTTGCGATAGTAAAAAATTATTTTTTGAATAATTTACTATAGAAAAGGCAATCCATGGCGTAATTAAAATTTGCGACAGTAAAAAATTATTTTTTGCAAAATTTACTATAGAAAAGGTAATCCCTGGCGCAATTACAATTTGCGACTGTAAAAAATTATTTTTTTGCAAAATTTGCTATAGAAAAGGCAATCCCTGGCGTATTTAAAATTTGCGACAGTATAAAATTAATTTTTGAAAAATTTACTGTAGAAAAGGCAATCCCTGGCGTAATTAAAATTTGCGACAGTAGAAAATTATTTTTTGAAAAGTTTACTATAGAAAAGGCAATCCCTGGCGCAATTAAAATTTGCGACAGTAAAAAATTATTTTTAGCAAAATTTACTGTAGAAAAGGCAATCCCTGGCGCAATTAAAACTTGCGATAGTAAAAAATTATTTTTTGAATAATTTACTATAGAAAAGGCAATCCCTGGCGGATTTGAAATTTGCGACAGTTGAAAATTATTTTTTGAATAATTTACTATAGAAAAGGCAATCCCTGGCGCAATTAAAATTTGCGACAGTAAAAAATTATTTTTTGAATAATTTACTATAGAAAAGGCAATCCCTGGCGTAATTAAAATTTGCGACAGTATAAAATTATTTTTTTGAATAATTTACTATAGAAAAGGCAATCCCTGGCGTAATTAAAATTTGCGACAGTATAAAATTATTTTTTGAATAATTTACTATAGAAAAGGCAATCCCTGGCGTAATTAAAATTTGCGACAGTAGAAAATTATTTTTTGAATAATTTACTATAGAAAAGGCTATCACTGGCGTAATTAAATTTTGCGACAGTAAAAAATTATTTTTTGAATAATTTACTATAGAAAAGGCACTCCCTGGCGCAATTAAAATTTGCGACAGTAAAAAATTATTTTTTGCAAAATTTACTATATAAAAGGCAATCCCTGGCGTATTTAAAATTTGCGACAGTATAAAATTAATTTTTGAAAAATTTACTGTAGAAAAGGCAATCCTGGCGTAATTAAAATTTGCGACAGTAGAAAATTATTTTTTGAATAATTTACTATAGAAAAGGCAATCCCTGGCGTAATTAAAATTTGCGACAGTAGAAAATTATTTTTTGAATAATTTACTATAGAAAAGGCAATCCCTGGCGTAATTAAAATTTGCGACAGTATAAAATTATTTTTTGCAAAATTTACTGTAGAAAAGGCAATCCCTGGTGGATTTGAAATTTGCGACAGTAAAAAATTATTTTTTGAATAATTTACTATAGAAAAGGTAATCCCTGGCGCAATTACAATTTGCGACAGTAAAAAATTATTTTTTGAAAAATTTACTGTAGAAAGGCAAACCCTGGCGCAATTAAAATTTGCGACAGTAGAAAATTATTTTTTGAAAAGTTTACTATATAAAAAGCAATCCCTGGACAAATACAATTTGCGACAGTAAAAATTTATTTTTTGCAAAATTTACTGTAGAAAAGGCAATACCTGGCGCAATTAAAACTTGCGATAGTAAAAAATTATTTTTTGAATAATTTACTATAGAAAAGGCAATCAATGGCGGATTTGAAATTTGCGACAGTAAAAAATTATTTTTTGAATAATTTACTATAGAAAAGGCAATCCCTGGCGTAATTAAAATTTGCGACAGTAGAAAATTATTTTTTGAATAATTTACTATAGAAAAGGCAATCCCTGGCGCAATTAAAATTTGCGACAGTAAAAAATTATTTTTTGCAAAATTTACTCTAGAAAAGGCAATCCCTGGCGCAATTAAAACTTGCGATAGTAAAAAATTATTTTTTGAATATTTTACTATAGAAAAGGCAATCCCTGGCGGATTTGAAATTTGCGACAGTAAAAAATTATTTTTTGAATAATTTACTATAGAAAAGGCAATCCTTGGCGTAATTAAAATTTGCGACAGTAGAAAATTATTTTTTGAATAATTTACTAGAGAAAAGGCAATCCCTGGCGTATTTAAAATTTGCGACAGTAAAAAATTATTTTTTGAATAATTTACTATAGAAAAGGCAATCCCTGGCGTATTTAAAATTTGCGACAGTAAGAAATTAATTTGTGACAAATTTACTATAGAAAAGGCTATCACTGGGATATTTAAAATTTGCGACAGTAAAAAATTATTTTTGAATAATTTTCTATAGAAAAGGCAATCCCTGGCGTATTTAAAATTTGCGACAGTAAAAAATTAATTTGTGAAAAATTTACCTGGCGAAATTGAAACTTGCGATAGTAAAAAATTATTTTTGAATAATTTACTATAGAAAAGGCAATCCCTGGCGTAATTAAAATTTGCGACAGTAAAAAATTATTTTTTGCAAAATTTACTATAGAAAAGGTAATCCCTGGCGCAATTACAATTTGCGACTGTAAAAAATTATTTTTTTGCAAAATTTGCTATAGAAAAGGCAATCCCTGGCGTATTTAAAATTTGCGACAGTATAAAATTAATTTTTGAAAAATTTACTCTAGAAAAGGCAATCCCTGGCGCAATTAAAATTTGCGACAGTAGAAAATTATTTTTTGAAAAGTTTACTATAGAAAAGGCAATCCCTGGCGCAATTAAAATTTGCGACAGTAAAAAATTATTTTTAGCAAAATTTACTGTAGAAAAGGCAATCCCTGGCGCAATTAAAACTTGCGATAGTAAAAAATTATTTTTTGAATAATTTACTATAGAAAAGGCAATCCCTGGCGGATTTGAAATTTGCGACAGTTGAAAATTATTTTTTGAATAATTTACTATAGAAAAGGCAATCCCTGGCGCAATTAAAATTTGCGACAGTAAAAAATTATTTTTTGAATAATTTACTATAGAAAAGGCAATCCCTGGCGTAATTAAAATTTGCGACAGTAAAAAATTAGTTTTTGAAAAATTTACTGTAGAAAAGGCAATCCCTGGCGCAATTAAAATTTGCGACAGTAAAAAATTATTTTTTGAATAATTTACTATAGAAAAGGCAATCCCTGGCGCACTTAAAATTTGCGACAGTAAAAAATTATTTTTTGTATAATTTACTATAGAAAAGGCAATCCCTGGCGCAATTAAAATTTGCGACAGTAAAAAATTATTTTTTGAATAATTTACTATAGAAAAGGCAATCCTTGGCGTAATTAAAATTTGCGACAGTAGAAAATTATTTTTTGAATAATTTACTAGAGAAAAGGCAATCCCTGGCGTATTTAAAATTTGCGACAGTAAAAAATTATTTTTTGAATAATTTACTATAGAAAAGGCAATCCCTGGCGTATTTAAAATTTGCGACAGTAAGAAATTAATTTGTGACAAATTTACTATAGAAAAGGCTATCACTGGGATATTTAAAATTTGCGACAGTAAAAAATTATTTTTTGAATAATTTTCTATAGAAAAGGCAATCCCTGGCGTATTTAAAATTTGCGACAGTAAAAAATTAATTTGTGAAAAATTTACCTGGCGAAATTGAAACTTGCGATAGTAAAAAATTATTTTTTGAATAATTTACTATAGAAAAGGCAATCCCTGGCGTAATTAAAATTTGCGACAGTAAAAAATTATTTTTTGCAAAATTTACTATAGAAAAGGTAATCCCTGGCGCAATTACAATTTGCGACTGTAAAAAATTATTTTTTTGCAAAATTTGCTATAGAAAAGGCAATCCCTGGCGTATTTAAAATTTGCGACAGTATAAGATTAATTTTTGAAAAATTTACTCTAGAAAAGGCAATCCCTGGCGCAATTAAAATTTGCGACAGTAGAAAATTATTTTTTGAAAAGTTTACTATAGAAAAGGCAATCCCTGGCGCAATTAAAATTTGCGACAGTAAAAAATTATTTTTAGCAAAATTTACTGTAGAAAAGGCAATCCCTGGCGCAATTAAAACTTGCGATAGTAAAAAATTATTTTTTGAATAATTTACTATAGAAAAGGCAATCCCTGGCGGATTTGAAATTTGCGACAGTTGAAAATTATTTTTTGAATAATTTACTATAGAAAAGGCAATCCCTGGCGCAATTAAAATTTGCGACAGTAAAAAATTATTTTTTGAATAATTTACTATAGAAAAGGCAATCCCTGGCGTAATTAAAATTTGCGACAGTAAAAAATTAGTTTTTGAAAAATTTACTGTAGAAAAGGCAATCCCTGGCGCAATTAAAATTTGCGAGAGTAAAAAATTATTTTTTGAATAATTTACTATAGAAAAGGCAATCCCTGGCGCACTTAAAATTTGCGACAGTAAAAAATTATTTTTTGAATAATTTACTATAGAAAAGGCAATCCCTGGCGCAATTAAAATTTGCGACAGTAAAAAATTATTTTTTGAATAATTTACTATAGAAAAGGCAATCCCTGGAGTAATTAAAATTTGCGACAGTAAAAAATTAGTTTTTGAAAAATTTACTGTAGAATAGGCAATCCCTGGCGCAATTAAAATTTGCGACAGTAAAAAATTATTTTTTGAATAATTTACTATAGAAAAGGCAATCCCTGGCGCACTTAAAATTTGCGACAGTAAAAAATTATTTATTGCATAATTTACTATAGAAAAGGCAATCCCTGGCGCACTTAAAATTTGCGACAGTAAAAAATTATTTTTTGAATAATTTACTATAGAAAAGGCAATCCCTGGCGCACTTAAAATTTGCGACAGTAGAAAAATATTTTTTGAATAATTTACTATAGAAAAGGCAATCCCTGGCGTATTTAAAATTTGCGACAGTAAGAAGTTAATTTGTGAGAAATTTACTATAGAAAAGGCAATCCCTGGGATATTTAAAATTTGCGACAGTAGAAAATTATTTTTTGAATAATTTACTATAGAAAAGGCAATCCCTGGCGTATTTAAAATTTGCGACAGTAAGAAATTAATTTGTGAGAAATTTACTATAGAAAAGGTAATCCCTGGCGCAATTACAATTTGCGACAGTAAAAAATTATTTTTTGAATAATTTACTATAGAAAAGGCAATCCCTGGCGCACTCAAAATTTGCGACAGTAAAAAAATATTTTTTGAATAATTTACTATAGAAAAGGTAATCCCTGGGATATTTAAAATTTGCGACAGTAGAAAATTATTTTTTGAATAATTTACTTTAGAGAAGGCAATCCCTGGCGTAATTAAAATTTGCGACAGTTAAAAATTATTTTTTGAATAATTTACTATAGAAAAGGCAATCCCTGGGATATTTGAAATTTGCGACAATAAAAAATTATTTTTTGAATAATTTACTGTAGAAAAGGCAATCCCTGGCGCAATTAAAATTTGCGACAGTAAAAAATTATTTTTTGAATAATTTACTATAGAAAAGGCAATCCCTGGCGCAATTAAAATTTGCGACAGTAAAACATTATTTTTTTGAATAATTTACTATAGAAAAGGCAATCCCTGGCGTAATTAAAATTTGCGACAGTATAAAATTATTTTTTGAATAATTTACTATAGAGAAGGCAATCCCTGGCGTAATTAAAATTTGCGACAATATAAAATTATTTTTTGAATAATTTACTATAGAAAAGGTAATCCCTGGCGCAATTACAATTTGCGACAGTAAAAAATTATTTTTTGAATAATTTACTATACAAAAGGCAATCCCTGGCGCAATTAAAATTTGCGACAGTAGAAAATTATTTTTTGAAAAGTTTACTATAGAAAAGGCAGTCCCTGGCGCAATTAAAATTTGCGACAGTAAAAAATTATTTTTTGCAAAATTTACTGTAGAAAAGGCAATCCCTGGCGCAATTAAAACTTCCGATAGTAAAAAATTATTTTTTGAATAATTTACTATAGAAAAGGCAATCCCTGGCGGATTTGAAATTTGCGACAGTAAAAAATTATTTTTTGAATAATTTACTATAGAAAAGGCAATCCCTGGCGTAATTAAAATTTGCGACAGTAGAAAATTATTTTTTGAATAATTTACTATAGAAAAGGCAATCCCTGGCGCAATTAAAATTTGCGACAGTAAAAAATTATATTTTGCAAAATTTACTCTAGAAAAGGCAATCCCTGGCGCAATTAAAACTTGCGATAGTAAAAAATTATTTTTTGAATATTTTACTATAGAAAAGGCAATCCCTGGCGGATTTGAAATTTGCGACAGTAAAAAATTATTTTTTGAATAATTTACTATAGAAAAGGCAAACCTTGGCGAAATTAAAATTTGCGACAGTAGAAAATTATTTTTTGAATAATTTACTATAGAAAAGGCAATCCCTGGCGTATTTAAAATTTGCGACAGTAAAAAATTATTTTTTGAATAATTTACTATAGAAAAGGCAATCCCTGGCGTATTTAAAATTTGCGACAGTAAGAAATTAATTTGTGACAAATTTACTATAGAAAAGGCAATCCCTGGGATATTTAAAATTTGCGACAGTAAAAAATTATTTTTTGAAAAATTTTCTATAGAAAAGGCAATCCCTGGCGTATTTAAAATTTGCGACAGTAAAAAATTAATTTGTGAAAAATTTACCTGGCGAAATTGAAACTTGCGATAGTAAAAAATTATTTTTTGAATAATTTACTATAGAAAAGGCAATCCCTGTCGTAATTAAAATTTGCGACAGTAAAAAATTATTTTTTGCAAAATTTACTATAGAAAAGGTAATCCCTGGCGCAAATACAATTTGCGACAGTAAACAATTATTTTTTTGCAAAATTTACTATAGAAAAGGCAATCCCTGGCGTATTTAAAATTTGCGACAGTATAAAATTAATTTTTGAAAAATTTACTGTAGAAAAGGCAATCCCTGGCGCAATTAAAATTTGCGACAGTAGAAAATTATTTTTTGAAAAGTTTACTATAGAAAAGGCAATCCCTGGCGCAATTAAAATTTGCGACAGTAAAAAATTATTTTTTGCAAAATTTACTGTAGAAATGGCAATCCCTGGCACAATTAAAACTTGCGATAGTAAAAAATTATTTTTTGAATAATTTACTATAGAAAAGGCAATCCCTGGCGGATTTGAAATTTGCGACAGTTGAAAATTATTTTTTGAATAATTTACTATAGAAAAGGCAATCCCTGGCGCACTTAAAATTTGCGACAGTAACAAATTATTTTTTGAATAATTTACTCTAGAAGAGGCAATCCCTGGCGCAATTAAAATTTGCGACAGTAAAAAATTATTTTTTGAATAATTTACTATAGAAAAGGCAATCCCTGGCGTAATTAAAATTTGCGACAGTAAAAAATTAGTTTTTGAAAAATTTACTGTAGAAAAGGCAAACCCTGGCGCAATTAAAATTTGCGACAGTAAAAAATTATTTTTTGAATAATTTACTATAGAAAAGGCAATCCCTGGCGCACTTAAAATTTGCGACAGTAAAAAATTATTTTTTGAATAATTTACTATAGAAAAGGCAATCCCTGGCGCACTTAAAATTTGCGACAGTAAAAAATTATTTTTTGAATAATTTACTATAGAAAAGGCAATCCCTGGCGCACTTAAAATTTGCGACAGTAGAAAAATATTTTTTGAATAATTTACTATTTAAAAGGCAATCCCTGGCGTATTTAAAATTTGCGACAGTAAGAAATTAATTTGTGAGAAATTTACTATAGAAAAGGCAATCCCTGTGATATTTAAAATTTGCGACAGTAGAAAATTATTTTTTGAATAATTTACTATAGAAAAGGCAATCCCTGGCGTATTTAAAATTTGCGACAGTAAGAAATTAATTTGTGAGAAATTTACTATAGAAAAGGTAATCCCTGGCGCAATTACAATTTGCGACAGTAAAAAATTATTTTTTGAATAATTTACTATAGAAAAGGCAATCCCTGGCGCACTAAAATTTGCGAATGTAAAAAAATATTTTTTGAATAATTTACTATAGAAAAGGCAATCCCTGGCGTAATTAAAATTTGCGACAGTAGAAAATTATTTTTTGAATAATTTACTATAGAAAAGGCAATCACTGGCGTAATTAAAATTTGCGACAGTATAAAATTATTTTTTTGAATAATTTACTATAGAAAAGGCAATCCCTGGCGTAATTAAAATTTGCGACAGTATAAAATTATTTTTTGAATAATTTACTATAGAAAAGGCAATCCCTGGCGTAATTAAAATTTGCGACAGTAGAAAATTATTTTTTGAATAATTTACTATAGAAAAGGCAATCCCTGGCGCAATTAAAATTTGCGACAGTAAAAAATTATTTTTTGCAAAATTTACTGCAGAAAAGGCAATCCCTGGCGCAATTAAAACTTGCGATAGTAAAAAATTATTTTTTGTATAATTTACTATAGAAAAGGCAATCCCTGGCCGATTTGAAATTTGCGACAGTAAAAAATTATTTTTTGAATAATTTACTATAGAAAAGGCAATCCCTGGCGTAATCAAAATTTGGGACAGTAGAAAATTATTTTTTGAATAATTTACTATAGAAAAGGCAATCCCTGGCGTATTTAAAATTTGCGACAGTAAAAAATTATTTTTTGAATAATTTACTATAGAAAAAGCAATCCCTGGCGTATTTAAAATTTGCGACAGTAAGAAATTAATTTGTGAGAAATTTTCTATAGAAAAGGCAATCCCTGGCGCAATTAAAATTTGCGACAGTAGAAAATTATTTTTTGAATAATTTACTATAGAAAAGGCAATCCCTGGCGCAATTAAAATTTGCGACAGTAAAAAATTATTTTTTGCAAAATTTACTGCAGAAAAGGCAATCCCTGGCGCAATTAAAACTTGCGAGAGTAAAAAATTATTTTTTGTATAATTTACTATAGAAAAGACAATCCCTGGCCGATTTGAAATTTGCGACAGTAAAAAATTATTTTTTGAATAATTTACTATAGAAAAGGCAGTCCCTGGCGTAATTAAAATTTGGGACAGTAGAAAATTATTTTTTGAATAATTTACTATAGAAAAGGCAATCCCTGGCGTATTTAAAATTTGCGACAGTAAAAAATTATTTTTTGAATAATTTACTATAGAAAAGGCAATCCCTGGCGTATTTAAAATTTGCGACAGTAAGAAATTAATTTGTGAGAAATTTACTATAGAAAAGGCAATCCCTGGCGCAATTAAAATTTGCGACAGTAGAAAATTATTTTTTGAATAATTTACTATAGAAAAGGCAATCCCTGGCGTAATTAAAATTTGCGACAGTATAAAATTATTTTTTTGAATAATTTACTATAGAAAAGGCAAACCCTGGCGTAATTCACATTTGCGACAGTATAAAATTATTTTTTGAATAATTTACTATAGAAAAGGCAATCCCTGGCGTAATTAAAATTTGCGACAGTAGAAAATTATTTTTTGAATAATTTACTATAGAAAAGGCAATCCCTGGCGTATTTAAAATTTGCGACAGTATAAAATTAATTTTTGAAAAATTTACTGTAGAAAAGGCAATCCCTGGCGTAATTAAAATTTGCGACAGTAGAAAATTATTTTTTGAATAATTTACTATAGAAAAGGCAATCCCTGGCGTAATTAAAATTTGCGACAGTAGAAAATTATTTTTTGAATAATTTACTATAGAAAAGGCAATCCCTGGCGTAATTAAAATTTGCGACAGTATAAAATTATTTTTTGCAAAATTTACTGTAGAAAAGGCAATCCCTGGCGGATTTGAAATTTGCGACAGTAAAAAATTATTTTTTGAATAATTTACTATAGAAAAGGTAATCCCAGGCGCAATTACAATTTGCGACAGTAAAAAATTATTTTTTGAAAAATTTACTGTAGAAAGGCAAACCCTGGCGCAATTAAAATTTGCGACAGTAGAAAATTATTTTTTGAAAAGTTTACTATATAAAAAGCAATCCCTGGCGCAATTAAAATTTGCGACAGTAAAAAATTATTTTTTGCAAAATTTACTGTAGAAAAGGCAATACCTGGCGCAATTAAAACTTGCGATAGTAAAAAATTATTTTTTGAATAATTTACTATAGAAAAGGCAATCAATGGCGGATTTGAAATTTGCGACAGTAAAAAATTATTTTTTGAATAATTTACTATAGAAAAGGCAATCCTTGGCGTAATTAAAATTTGCGACAGTAGAAAATTATTTTTTGAATAATTTACTAGAGAAAAGGCAATCCCTGGCGTATTTAAAATTTGCGACAGTAAAAAATTATTTTTTGAATAATTTACTATAGAAAAGGCAATCCCTGGCGTATTTAAAATTTGCGACAGTAAGAAATTAATTTGTGACAAATTTACTATAGAAAAGGCAATCCCTGGGATATTTAAAATTTGCGACAGTAAAAAATTATTTTTTGAATAATTTTCTATAGTAAAGGCAATCCCTGGCGTATTTAAAATTTGCGACAGTAAAAAATTAATTTGTGAAAAATTTACCTGGCGAAATTGAAACTTGCGATAGTAAAAAATTATTTTTTGAATAATTTACTATAGAAAAGGCAATCCCTGGCGTAATTAAAATTTGCGACAGTAAAAAATTATTTTTTGCAAAATTTACTATAGAAAAGGTAATCCCTGGCGCAATTACAATTTGCGACAGTAAAAAATTATTTTTTTGCAAAATTTACTATAGAAAAGGCAATCCCTGGCGTATTTAAAATTTGCGACAGTATAAAATTAATTTTTGAAAAATTTACTGTAGAAAAGGCAATCCCTGGGATATTTAAAATTTGCGACAGTAAAAAATTATTTTTTGAATAATTTTCTATAGTAAAGGCAATCCCTGGCGTATTTAAAATTTGCGACAGTAAAAAATTAATTTGTGAAAAATTTACCTGGCGAAATTGAAACTTGCGATAGTAAAAAATTATTTTTTGAATAATTTACTATAGAAAAGGCAATCCCTGGCGTAATTAAAATTTGCGACAGTAAAAAATTATTTTTTGCAAAATTTACTATAGAAAAGGTAATCCCTGGCGCAATTACAATTTGCGACAGTAAAAAATTATTTTTTTGCAAAATTTACTATAGAAAAGGCAATCCCTGGCGTATTTAAAATTTGCGACAGTATAAAATTAATTTTTGAAAAATTTACTGTAGAAAAGGCAATCCCTGGCGCAATTAAAATTTGCGACAGTAGAAAATTATTTTTTGAAAAGTTTACTATAGAAAAGGCAATCCCTGGCGCAATTAAAATTTGCGACAGTAAAAAATTATTTTTTGCAAAATTTACTGTAGAAAAGGCAATCCCTGGCGCAATTAAAATTTGCGATAGTAAAAAATTATTTTTTGAATAATTTACTATAGAAAAGGCAATCCCTGGCGGATTTGAAATTTGCGACAGTTGAAAATTATTTTTTGAATAATTTACTATAGAAAAGGCAATCCCTGGCGCAATTAAAATTTTGCGACAGTAAAAAATTATTTTTTGAAAAATTTACTGTAGAAAAGGCAATCCCTGGCGCAATTAAAATTTGCGACAGTAAGAATTATTTTTTGCAAAATTTACTATAGAAAAGGTAATCCCTGGCGCAATTACAATTTGCGACAGTAAAAAATTATTTTTTTTGCAAAATTTACTATAGAAAATGCAATCACTGGCGTATTTAAAATTTGCGACAGTATAAAATTAATTTTTGAATAATTTACTATAGAAAAGGAAATCCCTGGCGTAATTAAAATTTGCGACAGTAGAAAATTATTTTTTGAATAATTTACTATAGAAAAGGCAATCCCTGGCGTAATTAAAATTTGCGACAGTAGAAAAATATTTTTTGAATAATTTACTATAGAAAAGGCAATCCCTGGCGTATTTAAAATTTGCGACAGTATAAAATTATTTTTTGAATAATTTGCTATAGAAAAGGCAATCCTTGGAGCAATTAAAACTTGCGATAGTAAAAAATTAGTTTTTGAAAAATTTACTGTAGAAAAGGCAATCCCTGGCGCAATTAAAATTTGCGACAGTAAAAAATTATTTTTTGAAAAATTTACTATAGAAAAGGCAATCCCTGGCGTATTTAAAATTTGCGACAGTAAAAAATTAATTTTTGAAAAATTTACTGTAGAAAAGGCAATCCCTGGCGCAATTAAAATTTGCGACAGTAAAAAATTATTTTTTGCAAAATTTACTATAGAAAAGGTAATCCCTGGCGCAATTACAATTTGCGACAGTAAAAAATTATTTTTTTTGCAAAATTTACTATAGAAAATGCAATCCCTGGCGTATTTAAAATTTGCGACAGTATAAAATTAATTTTTGAATAATTTACTATAGAAAAGGCAATCCCTGGCGTAATTAAAATTTGCGACAGTAGAAAATTATTTTTTGAATAATTTACTATAGAAAAGGCAATCCCTGGCGTAATTAAAATTTGCGACAGTAGAAAATTATTTTTTGAATAATTTACTATAGAAAAGGCAATCCCTGGCGCAATTAAAATTTGCGACAGTAAAAAATTATTTTTTGCAAAATTTACTGCAGAAAAGGCAATCCCTGGCGCAATTAAAACTTGCGATAGTAAAAAATTATTTTTTGTATAATTTACTATAGAAAAGGCAATCCCTGGCCTATTTGAAATTTGCGACAGTAAAAAATTATTTTTTGAATAATTTACTATAGAAAAGGCAATCCCTGGCGTAATTAAAATTTGGGACAGTAGAAAATTATTTTTTGAATAATTTACTATAGAAAAGGCAATCCCTGGCGTAATTAAAATTTGCGACAGTATAAAATTATTTTTTTGAATAATTTACTATAGAAAAGGCAATCCCTGGCGTAATTAAAATTTGCGACAGTATAAAATTATTTTTTGAATAATTTACTATAGAAAAGGCAATCCCTGGCGTAATTAAAATTTGCGACAGTAGAAAATTATTTTTTGAATAATTTACTATAGAAAAGGCAATCACTGGCGTAATTAAAATTTGCGACAGTAAAAAATTATTTTTTGAATAATTTGCTATAGAAAAGGCACTCCCTGGCGCAATTAAAATTTGCGACAGTAAAAAATTATTTTTTGCAAAATTTACTATATAAAAGGCAATCCCTGGCGTATTTAAAATTTGCGACAGTATAAAATTAATTTTTGAAAAATTTACTGTAGAAAAGGCAATCCTTGGCGTAATTAAAATTTGCGAGAGTAGAAAATTATTTTTTGAATAATTTACTATAGAAAAGGCAATCCCTGGCGTAATTAAAATTTGCGACAGTAGAAAATTATTTTTTGAATAATTTACTATAGAAAAGGCAATCCCTGGCGTAATTAAAATTTGCGACAGTATAAAATTATTTTTTGCAAAATTTACTGTAGAAAAGGCAATCCCTGGCGGATTTGAAATTTGCGACAGTAAAAAATTATTTTTTGAATAATTTACTATAGAAAAGGTAATCCCTGGCGCAATTACAATTTGCGACAGTAAAAAATTATTTTTTGAAAAATTTACTGTAGAAAGGCAAACCCTGGCGCAATTAAAATTTGCGACAGTAGAAAATTATTTTTTGAAAAGTTTACTATATAAAAAGCAATCCCTGGCGCAATTAAAATTTGCGACAGTAAAAAATTATTTTTTGCAAAATTTACTGTAGAAAAGGCAATACCTGGCGCAATTAAAACTTGCGATAGTAAAAAATTATTTTTTGAATAATTTACTATAGAAAAGGCAATCAATGGCGGATTTGAAATTTGCGACAGTAAAAAATTATTTTTTGAATAATTTACTATAGAAAAGGCAATCCCTGGCGTAATTAAAATTTGCGACAGTAGAAAATTATTTTTTGAATAATTTACTATAGAAAAGGCAATCCCTGGCGCAATTAAAATTTGCGACAGTAAAAAATTATTTTTTGCAAAATTTACTCTAGGAAAGGCAATCCCTGGCGCAATTAAAACTTGCGATAGTAAAAAATTATTTTTTGAATATTTTACTATAGAAAAGGCAATCCCTGGCGGATTTGAAATTTGCGACAGTAAAAAATTATTTTTTGAATAATTTACTATAGAAAAGGCAATCCTTGGCGTAATTAAAATTTGCGACAGTAGAAAATTATTTTTTGAATAATTTACTAGAGAAAAGGCAATCCCTGGCGTATTTAAAATTTGCGACAGTAAAAAATTATTTTTTGAATAATTTACTATAGAAAAGGCAATCCCTGGCGTATTTAAAATTTGCGACAGTAAGAAATTAATTTGTGACAAATTTACTATAGAAAAGGCTATCACTGGGATATTTAAAATTTGCGACAGTAAAAAATTATTTTTTGAATAATTTTCTATAGAAAAGGCAATCCTTGGCGTATTTAAAATTTGCGACAGTAAAAAATTAATTTGTGAAAAATTTACCTGGCGAAATTGAAACTTGCGATAGTAAAAAATTATTTTTTGAATAATTTACTATAGAAAAGGCAATCCCTGGCGTAATTAAAATTTGCGACAGTAAAAAATTATTTTTTGCAAAATTTACTATAGAAAAGGTAATCCCTGGCGCAATTACAATTTGCGACTGTAAAAAATTATTTTTTTGCAAAATTTGCTATAGAAAAGGCAATCCCTGGCGTATTTAAAATTTGCGACAGTATAAAATTAATTTTTGAAAAATTTACTGTAGAAAAGGCAATCCCTGGCGCAATTAAAATTTGCGACAGTAGAAAATTATTTTTTGAAAAATTTACTATAGAAAAGGCAATCCCTGGCGCAATTAAAATTTGCGACAGTAAAAAATTATTTTTAAGCAAAATTTACTGTAGAAAAGGCAATCCCTGGCGCAATTAAAACTTGCGATAGTAAAAAATTATTTTTTGAATAATTTACTATAGAAAAGGCAATCCCTGGCGGATTTGAAATTTGCGACAGTTGAAAATTATTTTTTGAATAATTTACTATAGAAAAGGCAATCCCTGGCGCAATTAAAATTTGCGACAGTAAAAAATTATTTTTTGAATAATTTACTATAGAAAAGGCAATCCCTGGCGTAATTAAAATTTGCGACAGTAAAAAATTAGTTTTTGAAAAATTTACTGTAGAAAAGGCAATCCCTGGCGCAATTAAAATTTGCGACAGTAAAAAATTATTTTTTGAATAATTTACTATAGAAAAGGCAATCCCTGGCGCACTTAAAATTTCCGACATTAAAAAATTATTTTTTGAATAATTTACTATAGAAAAGGCAATCCCTGGAGTAATTAAAATTTGCGACAGTAAAAAATTAGTTTTTGACAAATTTACTGTAGAAAAGGCAATCCCTGGGATATTTAAAATTTGCGACAGTAGAAAATTATTTTTTGAATAATTTACTATAGAAAAGGCAATCCCTGGCGTATTTAAAATTTGCGACAGTAAGAAATTAATTTGTGAGAAATTTACTATAGAAAAGGTAATCCCTGGCGCAATTACAATTTGCGACAGTAAAAAATTATTTTTTGAATAATTTACTATAGAAAAGGCAATCCCTGGCGCACTTAAAATTTGCGACAGTAAAAAATTATTTTTTGAATAATTTACTATAGAAAAGGCAATCCCTGGCGCACTTAAAATTTGCGACAGTAGAAAAATATTTTTTGAATAATTTACTATAGAAAAGGCAATCCCTGGCGTATTTAAAATTTGCGACAGTAAGGAAATAATTTGTGAGAAATTTACTATAGAAAAGGCAATCCCTGGGATATTTAAAATTTGCGACAGTAGAAAATTATTTTTTGAATAATTTACTATAGAAAAGGCAATCCCTGGCGTATTTAAAATTTGCGACAGTAAGAAATTAATTTGTGAGAAATTTACTATAGAAAAGGTAATCCCTGGCGCAATTACAATTTGCGACAGTAAAAAATTATTTTTTGAATAATTTACTATAGAAAAGGCAATCCCTGGCGCACTCAAAATTTGCGACAGTAAAAAATTATTTTTTGAATAATTTACTATAGAAAAGGTAATCCCTGGGATATTTAAAATTTGCGACAGTAGAAAATTATTTTTTGAATAATTTACTTTAGAGAAGGCAATCCCTGGCGTAATTAACATTTGCGACAGTTAAAAATTATTTTTTGAAAAATTTACTATAGAAAAGGCAATCCCTGGGATATTTGAAATTTGCGACAATAAAAAATTATTTTTTGAATAATTTACTGTAGAAAAGGCAATCCCTGGCGCAATTAAAATTTGCGACAGTAAAAAATTATTTTTTGAATAATTTACTATAGAAAACGCAATCCCTGGCGCAATTAAAATTTGCGACAGTAAAAAATTATTTTTTTGAATAATTTACTATAGAAAAGGCAATCCCTGGCGTAATTAAAATTTGCGACAGTATAAAATTATTTTTTGAATAATTTACTATAGAGAAGGCAATCCCTGGCGTAATTAAAATTTGCGAAAATATAAAATTATTTTTTGAATAATTTACTATAGAAAAGGTAATCCCTGGCGCAATTACAATTTGCGACAGTAAAAAATTATTTTTTGAATAATTTACTATACAAAAGGCAATCCCTGGCGCAATTAAAATTTGCGACAGTAGAAAATTATTTTTTGAAAAGTTTACTATAGAAAAGGCAATCCCTGGCGCAATTAAAATTTGCGACAGTAAAAAATTATTTTTTGCAAAATTTACTGTAGAAAAGGCAATCCCTGGCGCAATTAAAACTTGCGATAGTAAAAAATGATTTTTTGAATAATTTACTATAGAAAAGGCAATCCCTGGCGTATTTAAAATTTGCGACAGTAAAAAATTATTTTTTGAATAATTTACTATAGAAAAGGCAATCCCTGGCGTATTTAAAAATTGCGACAGTAAGAAATTAATTTGTGACAAATTTACTATAGAAAAGGCAATCCTTGGGATATTTAAAATTTGCGACAGTAAAAAATTATTTTTTGAATAATTTTCTATAGAAAAGGCAATCCCTGGCGTATTTAAAATTTGCGACAGTAAAAAATTAATTTGTGAAAAATTTACCTGGCGAAATTGAAACTTGCGATAGTAAAAAATTATTTTTTGAATAATTTACTATAGAAAAGGCAATCCCTGTCGTAATTAAAATTTGCGACAGTAAAAAATTATTTTTTGCAAAATTTACTATAGAAAAGGTAATCCCTGGCGCAATTACAATTTGCGACAGTAAACAATTATTTTTTTGCAAAATTTACTATAGAAAAGGCAATCCCTGGCGTATTTAAAATTTGCGACAGTATAAAATTAATTTTTGAAAAATTTACTGTAGAAAAGGCAATCCCTGGCGCAATTAAAATTTGCGAGAGTAGAAAATTATTTTTTGAAAAGTTTACTATAGAAAAGGCAATCCCTGGCGCAATTAAAATTTGCGACAGTAAAAAATTATTTTTTGCAAAATTTACTGTAGAAAAGGCAATCCCTGGCACAATTAAAACTTGCGATAGTAAAAAATTATTTTTTGAATAATTTACTATAGAAAAGGCAATCCCTGGCGGATTTGAAATTTGCGACAGTTGAAAATTATTTTTTGAATAATTTACTATAGAAAAGGCAATCCCTGGGATATTTAAAATTTGCGACAGTAAAAAATTATTTTTTGAATAATTTACTATAGAAAAGGCAATCCCTGGCGTAATTAAAATTTGCGACAGTAAAAAATTAGTTTTTGAAAAATTTACTGTAGAAAAGGCAATCCCTGGCGCAATTAAAATTTGCGACAGTAAAAAATTATTTTTTGAATAATTTACTATAGAAAAGGCAATCCCTGGCGCAATTAAAATTTGCGACAGTAACAAATTATTTTTTGAATAATTTACTATAGAAAAGGCAATCCCTGGCGCAATTAAAATTTGCGACAGTAAAAAATTATTTTTTGAATAATTTACTATAGAAAAGGCAATCCCTGGCGTAATTAAAATTTGCGACAGTAAAAAATTAGTTTTTGAAAAATTTACTATAGAAAAGGCAATCCCTGGCGCAATTAAAATTTGCGACAGTAAAAAATTATTTTTTGAATAATTTACTATAGAAAAGGCAATCCCTGGCGCACTTAAAATTTGCGACATTAAAAAATTATTTTTTGAATAATTTACTATAGAAAAGGCAATCCCTGGCGCACTTAAATTTTGCGACAGTAAAAAATTATTTTTTGAATAATTTACTATAGAAAAGGCAATCCCTGGCGCACTTAAAATTTGCGACAGTAGAAAAATATTTATTGAATAATTTACTGTTTAAAAGGCAATCCCTGGCGTATTTAAAATTTGCGACAGTAAGAAATTAATTTGTGAGAAATTTACTATAGAAAAGGCAATCCCTGGGATATTTAAAATTTGCGACAGTAGAAAATTATTTTTTGAATAATTTACTATAGAAAAGGCAATCCCTGGCGTATTTAAAATTTGCGACAGTAAGAAATTAATTTGTGAGAAATTTACTATAGAAAAGGTAATCCCTGGCGCAGTTACAATTTGCGACAGTAAAAAATTATTTTTTGAATAATTTACTATAGAAAAGGCAATCCCTGGCGCACTAAAATTTGCGAATGTAAAAAAATATTTTTTGAATAATTTACTATAGAAAAGGCAATCCCTGGCGTAATTAAAATTTGCGAAAGTAGAAAATTATTTTTTGAATAATTTACTATAGAAAAGGCAATCACTGGCGTAATTAAAACTTGCGATAGTAAAAAATTATTTTTTGTATAATTTACTATAGAAAAGGCAATCCCTGGCCGATTTGAAATTTGCGACAGTAAAAAATTATTTTTTGAATAATTTACTATAGAAAAGGCAATCCCTGGCGTAATTAAAATTTGGGACAGTAGAAAATTATTTTTTGAATAATTTACTATAGAAAAGGCAATCCCTGGCGTATTTAAAATTTGCGACAGTAAAAAATTATTTTTTGAATAATTTACTATAGAAAAGGCAATCCCTGGCGTATTTAAAATTTGCGACAGTAAGAAATTAATTTGTGAGAAATTTACTATAGAAAAGGCAATCCCTGGCGCAATTAAAATTTGCGACAGTAGAAAATTATTTTTTGAATAATTTACTATAGAAAAGGCAATCCCTGGCGCAATTAAAATTTGCGACAGTAAAAAATTATTTTTTGCAAAATTTACTGCAGAAAAGGCAATCCCTGGCGCAATTAAAACTTGCGATAGTAAAAAATTATTTTTTGTATAATTTACTATAGAAAAGGCAATCCCTGGCCGATTTGAAATTTGCGACAGTAAAAAATTATTTTTTGAAGAATTTACTATAGAAAAGGCAGTCCCTGGCGTAATTAAAATTTGGGACAGTAGAAAATTATTTTTTGAATAATTTACTATAGAAAAGGCAATCCCTGGCGTATTTAAAATTTGCGACAGTAAAAAATTATTTTTTGAATAATTTACTATAGAAAAGGCAATCCCTGGCGTATTTAAAATTTGCGACAGTAAGAAATTAATTTGTGAGAAATTTACTATAGAAAAGGCAATCCCTGGCGCAATTAAAATTTGCGACAGTAGAAAATTATTTTTTGAATAATTTACTATAGAAAAGGCAATCCCTGGCGTAATTAAAATTTGCGACAGTATAAAATTATTTTTTTGAATAATTTACTATAGAAAAGGCAATCCCTGGCGTAATTAAAATTTGCGACAGTATAAAATTATTTTTTGAACAATTTACTATAGAAAAGGCAATCCCTGGCGTAATTAAAATTTGCGACAGTAGAAAATTATTTTTTGAATAATTTACTATAGAAAAGGCAATCACTGGCGTAATTAAAATTTGCGACAGTAAAAAATTATTTTTTTGAATAATTTACTATAGAAAAGGCACTCCCTGGCGCAATTAAAATTTGCGACAGTAAAAATTATTTTTTGCAAAATTTACTATAGAAAAGGCAATCTCTGGCGTATTTAAAATTTGCGACAGTATAAAATTAATTTTTGAAAAATTTACTGTAGAAAAGGCAATCCCTGGCGTAGTTAAAATTTGCGACAGTAGAAAATTATTTTTTGAATAATTTACTATAGAAAAGGCAATCCCTGGCGTAATTAAAATTTGCGACAGTAGAAAATTATTTTTTGAATAATTTACTATAGAAAAGGCAATCCCTGGCGTAATTAAAATTTGCGACAGTATAAAATTATTTTTTGCAAAATTTACTGTAGAAAAGGCAATCCCTGGCGGATTTGAAATTTGCGAAAGTAAAAAATTATTTTTTGAATAATTTACTATAGAAAAGGTAATCCCTGGCGCAATTACAATTTGCGACAGTAAAAAATTATTTTTTGAAAAATTTACTGTAGAAAGGCAAACCCTGGCGCAATTAAAATTTGCGAAAGTAGAAAATTATTTTTTGAAAAGTTTACTATATAAAAAGCAATCCCTGGCGCAATTAAAATTTGCGACAGTAAAAAATTATTTTTTGCAAAATTTACTGTAGAAAAGGCAATACCTGGCGCAATTAAAACTTGCGATAGTAAAAAATTATTTTTTGAATAATTTACTATAGAAAAGGCAATCAATGGCGGATTTGAAATTTGCGACAGTAAAAAAATTATTTTTTGAATAATTTACTATAGAAAAGGCAATCCCTGGCGTAATTAAAATTTGCGACAGTAGAAAATTATTTTTTGAATAATTTACTATAGAAAAGGCAATCCCTGGCGCAATTAAATTTGCGACAGTAAAAAATTATTTTTTTGCAAAATTTACTCTAGAAAAGGCAATCCCTGGCCCAATTAAAACTTGCGATAGTAAAAAATTATTTTTTGAATATTTTACTATAGAAAAGGCAATCCCTGGCGCACTTAAAATTTGCGACAGTAAAAAATTATTTTTTGAATAATTTACTATAGAAAAGGCAATCCCTGGCGCACTTAAAATTTGCGACAGTAGAAAAATATTTTTTGAATAATTTACTATTTAAAAGGCAATCCCTGGCGTATTTAAAATTTGCGACAGTAAGAAATTAATTTGTGAGAAATTTACTATAGAAAAGGCAATCCCTGGGATATTTAAAATTTGCGACAGTAGAAAATTATTTTTTGAATAATTTACTATAAAAAGGCAATCCCTGGCGTATTTAAAATTTGCGACAGTAAGAAATTAATTTGTGAGAAATTTACTATAGAAAAGGTAATCCCTGGCGCAGTTACAATTTGCGACAGTAAAAAATTATTTTTTGAATAATTTACTATAGAAAAGGCAATCCCTGGCGCACTAAAATTTGCGAATGTAAAAAAATATTTTTTGAATAATTTTCTATAGAAAAGGCAATCCCTGGCGTAATTAAAATTTGCGAAAGTAGAAAATTATTTTATGAATAATTTACTATAGAAAAGGCAATCACTGGCGTAATTAAAATTTGCGACAGTATAAAATTATTTTTTTGAATAATTTACTATAGAAAAGGCAATCCCTGGCGCAATTAAAATTTGCGACAGTAAAAAATTATTTTTTGCAAAATTTACTGCAGAAAAGGCAATCCCTGGCGCAATTAAAACTTGCGATAGTAAAAAATTATTTTTTGTATAATTTACTATAGAAAAGGCAATCCCTGGCCGATTTGAAATTTGCGACAGTAAAAAATTATTTTTTGAATAATTTACTATAGAAAAGGCAATCCCTGGCGTAATTAAAATTTGGGACAGTAGAAAATTATTTTATGAATAATTTACTATAGAAAAGGCAATCCCTGGCGTATTTAAAATTTGCGACAGTAAAAAATTATTTTTTGAATAATTTACTATAGAAAAGGCAATCCCTGGCGTATTTAAAATTTGCGACAGTAAGAAATTAATTTGTGAGAAATTTACTATAGAAAAGGCAATCCCTGGCGCAATTAAAATTTGCGACAGTAGAAAATTATTTTTTGAATAATTTACTATAGAAAAGGCAATCCCTGGCGCAATTAAAATTTTCGACAGTAAAAAATTATTTCTTGCAAAATTTACTGCAGAAAAGGCAATCCCTGTCGCAATTAAAACTTGCGATAGTAAAAAATTATTTTTTGTATAATTTACTATAGAAAAGGCAATCCCTGGCCGATTTGAAATTTGCGACAGTAAAAAATTATTTTTTGAATAATTTACTATAGAAAAGGCAGTCCCTGGCGTAATTAAAATTTGGGACAGTAGAAAATTATTTTTTGAATAATTTACTATAGAAAAGGCAATCCCTGGCGTATTTAAAATTTGCGACAGTAAAAAATTATTTTTTGAATAATTTACTATAGAAAAGGCAATCCCTGGCGTATTTAAAATTTGCGACAGTAAGAAATTAATTTGTGAGAAATTTACTATAGAAAAGGCAATCCCTGGCGCAATTAAAATTTGCGACAGTAGAAAATTATTTTTTGAATAATTTACTATAGAAAAGGCAATCCCTGGCGTAGTTAAAATTTGCGACAGTATAAAATTATTTTTTTGAATAATTTACTATAGAAAAGGCAATCCCTGGCGTAATTAAAATTTGCGACAGTATAAAATTATTTTTTGAATAATTTACTATAGAAAAGGCAATCCCTGGCGTAATTAAAATTTGCGACAGTAGAAAATTATTTTTTGAATAATTTACTATAGAAAAGGCAATCACTGGCGTAATTAAAATTTGCGACAGTAAAAAATTATTTTTTGAATAATTTACTATAGAAAAGGCACTCCCTGGCGCAATTAAAATTAGCGACAGTAAAAAATTATTTTTTGCAAAATTTACTATAGAAAAGGCAATCTCTGGCGTATTTAAAATTTGCGACAGTATAAAATTAATTTTTGAAAAATTTACTGTAGAAAAGGCAATCCCTGGCGTAATTAAAATTTGCGACAGTAGAAAATTATTTTTTGAATAATTTACTATAGAAAAGGCAATCCCTGGCGTAATTAAAATTTGCGACAGTAGAAAATTATTTTTTGAATAATTTACTATAGAAAAGGCAATCCCTGGCGTAATTAAAATTTGCGACAGTATAAAATTATTTTTTGCAAAATTTACTGTAGAAAAGGCAATCCCTGGCGGATTTGAAATTTGCGACAGTAAAAAATTATTTTTTGAATAATTTACTATAGAAAAGGTAATCCCTGGCGCAATTACAATTTGCGACAGTAAAAAATTATTTTTTGAAAAATTTACTGTAGAAAGGCAAACCCTGGCGCAATTAAAATTTGCGACAGTAGAAAATTATTTTTTGAAAAGTTTACTATATAAAAAGCAATCCCTGGCGCAATTAAAATTTGCGACAGTAAAAAATTATTTTTTGCAAAATTTACTGTAGAAAAGGCAATACCTGGCGCAATTAAATCTTGCGATAGTAAAAAATTATTTTTTGAATAATTTACTATAGAAAAGGCAATCAATGGCGGATTTGAAATTTGCGACAGTAAAAAATTATTTTTTGAATAATTTACTATAGAAAAGGCAATCCCTGGCGTAATTAAAATTTGCGACAGTAGAAAATTATTTTTTGAATAATTTACTATAGAAAAGGCAATCCCTGGCGCAATTAAAATTTGCGACAGTAAAAAATTATTTTTTGCAAAATTTACTCTAGAAAAGGCAATCCCTGGCCCAATTAAAACTTGCGATAGTAAAAAATTATTTTTTGAATATTTTACTATAGAAAAGGCAATCCCTGGCGGATTTGAAATTTGCGACAGTAAAAAATTATTTTTTGAATAATTTACTATAGAAAAGGCAATCCTTGGCGTAATTAAAATTTGCGACAGTAGACAATTATTTTTTGAATAATTTACTAGAGAAAAGGCAATCCCTGGCGTATTTAAAATTTGCGACAGTAAAAAATTATTTTTTGAATAATTTACTATAGAAAAGGCAATCCCTGGCGTATTTAAAATTTGCGACAGTAAGAAATTAATTTGTGACAAATTTACTATAGAAAAGGCAATCCCTGGTATATTTAAAATTTGCGACAGTAAAAAATTATTTTTTGAATAATTTTCTATAGTAAAGGCAATCCCTGGCGTATTTAAAATTTGCGACAGTAAAAAATTAATTTGTGAAAAATTTACCTGGCGTAATTGAAGCTTGCGATAGTAAAAAATTATTTTTTGAATAATTTACATAGAAAAGGCAATCCCTGGCGTAATTAAAATTTGCGACAGTAAAAAATTATTTTTTGCAAAATTTACTATAGAAAAGGTAATCCCTGGCGCAATTACAATTTGCGACAGTAAAAAATTATTTTTCTGCAAAATTTACTATAGAAAAGGCAATCCCTGGCGTATTTAAAATTTGCGACAGTATAAAATTAATTTTTGAAAAATTTACTGTAGAAAAGGCAATCCCTGGCGCAATTAAAATTTGCGACAGTAGAAAATTATTTTTTGAAAAGTTTACTATAGAAAAGGCAATCCCTGGCGCAATTAAAATTTGCGACAGTAAAAAATTATTTTTTGCAAAATTTACTGTAGAAAAGGCAATCCCTGGCGCAATTAAAACTTGCGATAGTAAAAAATTATTTTTTGAATAATTTACTATAGAAAAGGCAATCCCTGGCGGATTTGAAATTTGCGACAGTTGAAAATTATTTTTTGAATAATTTACTATAGAAAAGGCAATCCCTGGCGCAATTAAAATTTGCGACAGTAAAAAATTATTTTTTGAATAATTTACTATAGAACAGGCAATCCCTGGCGTAATTAAAATTTGCGACAGTAAAAAATTAGTTTTTGAAAAATTTACTGTAGAAAAGGCAATCCCTGGCGCAATTAAAATTTGCGACAGTAAAAAATTATTTTTTGAATAATTTACTATAGAAAAGGCAATCCCTGGCGCACTTAAAATTTAAGACAGTAAAAAATTATTTTTTGAATAATTTACTATAGAAAAGGCAATCCCTGGCGCAATTAAAATTTGCGACAGTAAAAAAGTATTTTTTGAATAATTTACTATAGAAAAGGCAATCCCTGGCGTAATTAAAATTTGCGACAGTAAAAAATTAGTTTTTGAAAAATTTACTGTAGAAAAGGCAATCCCTGGCGCAATTAAAATTTGCGACAGTAAAAAATTATTTTTTGAATAATTTACTATAGAAAAGGCAATCCCTGGCGCACTTAAAATTTGCGACAGTAAAAAATTATTTATTGAATAATTTACTATAGAAAAGGCAATCCCTGGCGCACTTAAAATTTGCGACAGTAAAAAATTATTTTTTGAATAATTTACTATAGAAAAGGCAATCCCTGGCGCACTTAAAATTTGCGACAGTAGAAAAATATTTTTTGAATAATTTACTATAGAAAAGGCAATCCCTGGCGTATTTAAAATTTGCGACAGTAAGAAATTAATTTGTTAGAAATTTACTATAGAAAAGGCAATCCCTGGGATATTTAAAATTTGCGACAGTAGAAAATTATTTTTTGAATAATTTACTATAGAAAAGGCAATCCCTGGCGTATTTAAAATTTGCGACAGTAAGAAATTAATTTGTGAGAAATTTACTATAGAAAAGGTAATCCCTGGCGCAATTACAATTTGCGACAGTAAAAAATTATTTTTTGAATAATTTACTATAGAAAAGGCAATCCCTGGCGCACACAAAATTTGCGACAGTAAAAAATTATTTTTTGAATAATTTACTATAGAAAAGGTAATCCCTGGGGTAATCCCTGGGATATTTAAAATTTGCGACAGTAGAAAATTATTTTTTGAATAATTTACTATAGAAAAGGCAATCCCTGGTGTAATTAAAATTTGCGACAGTTAAAAATTATTTTTTGAATAATTTACTATAGAAAAGGCAATCCCTGGGATATTTGAAATTTGCGACAATAAAAAATTATTTTTTGAATAATTTACTGTAGAAAAGGCAATCCCTGGCGCTATTAAAATTTGCGACAGTAAAAAATTATTTTTTGAATAATTTACTATAGAAAAGGCAATCCCTGGCGCAATTAAAATTTGCGACAGTAAAAAATTATTTTTTTGAATAATTTACTATAGAAAAGGCAATCCCTGGCGTAATTAAAATTTGCGACAGTATAAAATTATTTTTTGAATAATTTACTATAGAGAAGGCAATCCCTGGCGTAATTAAAATTTGCGACAGTATAAAATTATTTTTTGAATAATTTACTATAGAAATGGTAATCCCTGGCGCAATTACAATTTGCGACAGTAAAAAATTATTTTTTGAATAATTTACTATACAAAAGGCAATCCCTGGCGCAATTAAAATTTGCGACAGTAGAAAATTATTTTTTGAAAAGTTTACTATAGAAAGGCAATCCCTGGCGCAATTAAAATTTGCGACAGTAAAAAATTATTTTTTGAATAATTTACTATAGAAAAGGCAATCCCTGGCGTAATTAAAATTTGCGACAGTAGAAAATTATTTTTTGAATAATTTACTATAGAAAAGGCAATCCCTGGCGCAATTAAAATTTGCGACAGTAAAAAATTATTTTTTGCAAAATTTACTCTAGAAGAGGCAATCCCTGGCGCAGTTAAAACTTGCGATAGTAAAAAATAATTTTTTGAATATTTTACTATAGAAAAGGCAATCCCTGGCGGATTTGAAATTTGCGACAGTAAAAAATTATTTTTAGAATAATTTACTATAGAAAAGGCAATCCTTGGCGTAATTAAAATTTGCGACAGTAGAAAATTATTTTTTGAATAATTTACTATATAAAAGGCAATCCCTGGCGTATTTAAAATTTGCGACAGTAAAAAATTATTTTTTGAATAATTTACTATAGAAAAGGCAATCCCTGGCGTATTTAAAATTTGCGACAGTAAGAAATTAATTTGTGACAAATTTACTATAGAAAAGGCAATCCCTTGGATATTTAAAATTTGCGACAGTAAAAAATTATTTTTTGAATAATTTTCTATAGAAAAGGCAATCCCTGGCGTATTTAAAATTTGCGACAGTAAAAAATTAATTTGTGAAAAATTTACCTGGCGAAATTGAAACTTGCGATAGTAAAAAATTATTTTTTGAATAATTTACTATAGAAAAGGCAATCCCTGTCGTAATTAAAATTTGCGACAGTAAAAAATTATTTTTTGCAAAATTTACTATAGAAAAGGTAATCCCTGGCGCAGTTACAATTTGCGACAGTAAACAATTATTTTTTTGCAAAATTTACTATAGAAAAGGCAATCCCTGGCGTATTTAAAATTTGCGACAGTATAAAATTAATTTTTGAAAAATTTACTGTAGAAAAGGCCATCCCTGGCGCAATTAAAATTTGCGACAGTAGAAAATTATTTTTTGAAAATTTTACTATAGAAAAGGCAATCCCTGGCGCAATTAAAATTTGCGACAGTAAAAAATTATTTTTTGCAAAATTTACTGTAGAAAAGGCAATCCCTGGCACAATTAAAACTTGCGATAGTAAAAAATTATTTTTTGAATAATTTACTATAGAAAAGGCAATCCCTGGCGGATTTGAAATTTGCGACAGTTGAAAATTATTTTTTGAATAATTTACTATAGAAAGGGCAATCCCTGGGATATTTAAAATTTGCGACAGTAAAAAATTATTTTTTGAATAATTTACTATAGAAAAGGCAATCCCTGGCGTAATTAAAATTTGCGACAGTAAAAAATTAGTTTTTGAAAAATTTACTGTAGAAAAGGCAATCCCTGGCGCAATTAAAATTTGCGACAGTAAAAAATTATTTTTTGAATAATTTACTATAGAAAAGGCAATCCCTGGCGCACTTAAAATTTGCGACAGTAAAAAATTATTTTTTGAATAATTTACTATAGAAAAGCAATCCCTGGCGCAATTAAAATTTGCGACAGTAAAAAATTATTTTTTGAATAATTTACTATAGAAAAGGCAATCCCTGGCGTAATTAAAACTTGCGACAGTAAAAAATTAGTTTTTGAAAAATTTACTGTAGAAAAGGCTATCCCAGGCGCAATTAAAATTTGCGACAGTAAAAAATTATTTTTTGAATAATTTACTATTGAAAAGGCAATCCCTGGCGCACTTAAAATTTGCGACAGTAAAAAATTATTTTTTGAATAATTTACTATAGAAAAGGCAATCCCTGGCGCACTTAAAATTTGCGACAGTAAAAAATTATTTTTTGAATAATTTACTATAGAAAAGGCAATCCCTGGCGCACTTAAAATTTGCGACAGTAGAAAAATATTTTTTGAATAATTTACTATAGAAAAGGCAATCCCTGGCGTATTTAAAATTTGCGACAGTAAGAAATTAATTTGTGAGAAATTTACTATAGAAAAGGCAATCCCTGGGATATTTAAAATTTGCGACAGTAGAAAATTATTTTTTGAATAATTTACTATAGAAAAGGCAATCCCTGGCGTATTTAAAATTTGCGACAGTAAGAAATTAATTTGTGAGAAATTTACTATAGAAAAGGTAATCCCTGGCGCAATTACAATTTGCGACAGTAAAAAATTATTTTTTGAATAATTTACTATAGAAAAGGCAATCCTGGCGCACTAAAATTTGCGACAGTAAAAAAATATTTTTTGAATAATTTACTATAGAAAAGGCAATCCCTGGGATATTTAAAATTTGCGACAGTAGAAAATTATTTTTTGAATAATTTACTATAGAAAAGGCAATCCCTGGCGTAATTAAATTTGCGACAGTTAAAAACTATTTTTTGAATAATTTACTATAGAAAAGGCAATCCCTGGGATATTTGAAATTTGCGACAGTAAAAAATTATTTTTTGAATAATTTACTATAGAAAAGGCAATCTGGCGCACTTAAAATTTGCGACAGTAAAAAATTATTTTTTGAATAATTTACTATAGAAAAGGCAATCCCTGGCGCACTTAAAATTTGCGACAGTAGAAAAATATTTTTTGAATAATTTACTATAGAAAGGCAATCTCTGGCGTATTTAAAATTTGCGACAGTATAAAATTATTTTTTGAATAATTTACTATAGAAAAGTCAATCCCTGGCGTATTTAAAATTTGCGACAGTATAAAATAATTTTTTGAATAATTTGCTATAGAAAAGTCAATCCCTGGCGCAATTAAAATTTGCGACAGTAAAAAATTATTTTTTGCAAAATTTACTGTAGAAAAGGCAATCCCTGGCGCAATTAAAACTTGCGATAGTAAAAAATTATTTTGTGGGAAATTTACTATAGAAAAGGCAATCCCTGGGATATTTAAAATTTGCGACAGTAGAAAATTATTTTTTGAATAATTTACTAAAGAAAAGGCAATCCCTGGCGTAATTAAAATTTGCGACAGTATAAAATTATTTTTGCAAAATTTACTGTAGAAAAGGCAATCCCTGGCGCAATTAAAACTTGCGATAGTAAAAAATTATTTTTTGAATAATTTACTATAGAAAAGGCAATCCCTGGCGGATTTGAAATTTGCGACAGTAAAAAATTATTTTTTGAATAATTTACTATAGAAAAGGCAATCCCTGGCGTATTTAAAATTTACGACAGTAAAAAATTAATTTGTGAGAAATTTACTATAGAAAAGGCAATCCCTGGGATATTTAAAATTTGCGACAGTAGAAAATTATTTTTTGAATAATTTACTATAGAAAAGGCAGTCCCTGGCGCAATTGAAATTTGCGACAGTAAAAAATTATTTTTTGAATAATTTACTATAGAAAAGGCAATCCCTGGCGTAATTAAAATTTGCGACAGTAGAAAATTATTTTTTGAATAATTTACTATAGAAAAGGCAATCCCTGGCGTATTTAAAATTTGCGACAGTAAAAAATTATTTTTTGAATAATTTACTATAGAAAAGGCAATCCCTGGCGTATTTAAAATTTGCGACAGTAAGAAATTAATTTGTGAGAAATTTACTATAGAAAAGGTAATCCCTGGCGCAATTACAATTTGCGACAGTAAAAAATTATTTTTTGAATAATTTACTATAGAAAAGGCAATCCCTGGCGCACTTAAAATTTGCGACATTAAAAAATTATTTTTTGAATAATTTACTATAGAAAAGGCAATCCCTGGGATATTTAAAATTTGCGACAGTAGAAAATTATTTTTTGAATAATTTACTATAGAAAAGGCAATCCCTGGCGTAATTAAAATTTGCGACAGTTAAAAATTATTTTTTGAATAATTTACTATAGAAAAGGCAATCCCTGGGATATTTGAAATTTGCGACAGTAAAAAATTATTTTTTGAATAATTTACTATAGAAAAGGCAATCCCTGGCGTAATTAAAATTTGCTACAGTAGAAAATTATTTTTTGAATAATTTACTATAGAAAAGGCAATCCCTGGCGCACTTAAAATTTGCGACAGTAAAAAATTATTTATTGAAAAATTTACTGTAGAAAAGGCAATCCCTGGCGCAATTAAAATTTGCGACAGTAAAAAATTATTTTTTGCAAAATTTGCTGTAGAAAAGGCAATCCCTGGCGCAATTAAAACTTGCGATAGTAAAAAATTATTTTTTGAATAATTTACTATAGAAAAGGCAATCCCTGGCGGATTTGAAATTTGCGACAGTAAAAAATTATTTTTTGAATAATTTACTATAGAAAAGGCATTCCCTGGCGTAATTAAAATTTGCGACAGTAGAAAATTATTTTTTGAATAATTTACTATAGAAAAGGCAATCCCTGGCGCAATTAAAATTTGCGACAGTAAAAAATTATTTTTTGCAAAATTTACTCTAGAAAAGGCAATCCCTGGCGCAATTAAAACTTGCGATAGTAAAAAATTATTTTTTGAATATTTTACTATAGAAAAGGCAATCCCTGGCGGATTTGAAATTTGCGACAGTAAAAAATTATTTTTTGAATAATTTACTATAGAAAAGGCAATCCTTGGCGTAATTAAAATTTGCGACAGTAGAAATTATTTTTTGAATAATTTACTATAGAAAAGGCAATCCCTGGCGTAATTAAAACTTGCGACAGTAAAAAATTAGTTTTTGAAAAATTTACTGTAGAAAAGGCTATCCCTGGCGCAATTAAAATTTGCGACAGTAAAAAATTATTTTTTGAATAATTTACTATTGAAAAGGCAATCCTGGCGCACTTAAAATTTGCGACAGTAAAAAATTATTTTTTGAATAATTTACTATAGAAAAGGCAATCCCTGGCGCACTTAAAATTTGCGACAGTAAAAAATTATTTTTTGAATAATTTACCATAGAAAAGGCAATCCCTGGCGCACTTAAAATTTGCGACAGTAAAAAATTATTTTTTGAATAATTTACTATAGAAAAGGCAATCCCTGGCGCAATTAAAATTTGCGACAGTAAAAAATTATTTTTTGAATAATTTACTATATAAAAGGCAATCCCTGGCGTAATTAAAACTTGCGACAGTAAAAAATTAGTTTTTGAAAAATTTACTATAGAAAAGGCAATCCCTGGCGCAATTAAAATTTGCGACAGTAAAAAAATTATTTTTTGAATAATTTACTATAGAAAAGGCAATCCTGGCGTAATTAAAACTTGCGACAGTAAAAAATTAGTTTTTGAAAAATTTACTGTAGAAAAGGCTATCCCTGGCGCAATTAAAATTTGCGACAGTAAAAAATTATTTTTTGAATAATTTACTATAGAAAAGGCAATCCCTGGCGCACTTAAAATTTGCGACAGTAAAAAATTATTTTTTGAATAATTTACTATAGAAAAGGCAATCCCTGGCGCAATTAAAATTTGCGACAGTAAAAAATTATTTTTTGAATAATTTACTATAGAAAAGGCAATCCCTGGCGTAATTAAAACTTGCGACAGTAAAAAATTAGTTTTTGAAAAATTTACTGTAGAAAAGGCTATCCCTGGCGCAATTAAAATTTGCGACAGTAAAAAATTATTTTTTGAATAATTTACTATTGAAAAGGCAATCCCTGGCGCACTTAAAATTTGCGACAGTAAAAAATTATTTTTTGAATAATTTACTATAGAAAAGGCAATCCCTGGCGCACTTAAAATTTGCGACAGTAAAAAATTATTTTTTGAATAATTTACTATAGAAAAGGCAATCCCTGGCGCACTTAAAATTTGCGACAGTAGAAAAATATTTTTTGAATAATTTACTATAGAAAAGGCAATCCCTGGCGTATTTAAAATTTGCGACAGTAAGAAATTAATTTGTGAGAAATTTACTATAGAAAAGGCAATCCCTGGGATATTTAAAATTTGCGACAGTAGAAAATTATTTTTTGAATAATTTACTATAGAAAAGGCAATCCCTGGCGTATTTAAAATTTGCGACAGTAAGAAATTAATTTGTGAGAAATTTACTATAGAAAAGGTAATCCCTGGCGCAATTACAATTTGCGACAGTAAAAAATTATTTTTTGAATAATTTACTATAGAAAAGGCAATCCCTGGCGCACTAAAATTTGCGACAGTAAAAAATATTTTTTGAATAATTTACTATAGAAAAGGCAATCCCTGGGATATTTAAAATTTGCGACAGTAGAAAATTATTTTTTGAATAATTTACTATAGAAAAGGCAATCCCTGGCGTAATTAAAATTTGCGACAGTTAAAAATTATTTTTTGAATAATTTACTATAGAAAAGGCAATCCCTGGGATATTTGAAATTTGCGACAGTAAAAAATTATTTTTGAATAATTTACTATAGAAAAGGCAATCCCTGGCGCACTTAAAATTTGCGACAGTAAAAAATTATTTTTTGAATAATTTACTATAGAAAAGGCAATCCCTGGCGCACTTAAAATTTGCGACAGTAGAAAAATATTTTTTGAATAATTTACTATAGAAAGGCAATCTCTGGCGTATTTAAAATTTGCGACAGTATAAAATTATTTTTTGAATAATTTACTATAGAAAAGGCAATCACTGGCGTATTTAAAATTTGCGACAGTATAAAATAATTTTTTGAATAATTTGCTATAGAAAAGGCAATCCCTGGCGCAATTAAAATTTGCGACAGTAAAAAATTATTTTTTGCAAAATTTACTGTAGAAAAGGCAATCCCTGGCGCAATTAAAACTTGCGATAGTAAAAAATTATTTTGTGGGAAATTTACTATAGAAAAGGCAATCCCTGGGATATTTAAAATTTGCGACAGTAGAAAATTATTTTTTGAATAATTTACTAAAGAAAAGGCAATCCCTGGCGTAATTAAAATTTGCGACAGTATAAAATTATTTTTTGCAAAATTTACTGTAGAAAAGGCAATCCCTGGCGCAATTAAAACTTGCGATAGTAAAAAATTATTTTTTGAATAATTTACTATAGAAAAGGCAATCCCTGGCGGATTTGAAATTTGCGACAGTAAAAAATTATTTTTTGAATAATTTACTATAGAAAAGGCAATCCCTGGCGTATTTAAAATTTGCGACAGTAAAAAATTAATTTGTGAGAAATTTACTATAGAAAAGGCAATCCCTGGGATATTTAAAATTTGCGACAGTAGAAAATTATTTTTTGAATAATTTACTATAGAAAAGAAGGTCCCTGGCGCAATTGAAATTTGCGACAATAAAAAATTATTTTTTGAATAATTTACTATAGAAAAGGCAATCCCTGGCGTAATTAAAATTTGCGACAGTAGAAAAATATTTTTTGAATAATTTACTATAGAAAAGGCAATCCCTGGCGTATTTAAAATTTGCGACAGTAAAAAATTATTTTTGAATAATTTACTATAGAAAAGGCAATCCCTGGCGTATTTAAAATTTGCGACAGTAAGAAATTAATTTGTGAGAAATTTACTATAGAAAAGGTAATCCCTGGCGCAATTACAATTTGCGACAGTAAAAAATTATTTTTTGAATAATTTACTATAGAAAAGGCAATCCCTGGCGCACTTAAAATTTGCGACAGTAAAAAATTATTTTTTGAATAATTTACTATCGAAAAGGCAATCCCTGGGATATTTAAAATTTGCGGACAGTAGAAAAATTATTTTTTGAATAATTTACTATAGAAAAGGCAATCCCTGGCGTAATTAAAATTTGCGACAGTTAAAAATTATTTTTTGAATAATTTACTATAGAAAAGGCAATCCCTGGGATATTTGAAATTTGCGACAGTAAAAAATTATTTTTTGAATAATTTACTATAGAAAAGGCAATCCCTGGCGTAATTAAAATTTGCTACAGTAGAAAATTATTTTTTGAATAATTTACTATATAAAAGGCAATCCCTGGCGCAATTAAAATTTGCGACAGTAAAAAATTATTTTTGAAAAATTTACTGTAGAAAAGGCAATTCGTGGCGCAATTAAAATTTGCGACAGTAAAAAATTAGTTTTTGAAAAATTTACTGTAGAAAAGGCAATCCCTGGCGCAATTAAAATTTGCGACAGTAGAAAATTAATTTTTGAAAAATTTACTATAGAAAAGGCAATCCCTGGCGTAATTAAAATTTGCGACAGTAAAAAATTAGTTTTTGAAAAATTTACTGTAGAAAAGGCAATCCCTGACGCAATTAAAATTTGCGACAGTAAAAAATTATTTTTTGAAAAATTTACTATACAAAAGGCAATCCCTGGCGTATTTAAAATTTGCGACAGTAAAAAAATATTTTTTGAAAAATTTACTATAGAAAAGGCAATCCCTGGCGTATTTAAAATTTGCGACAGTATAAAATTAATTTTTGAAAAATTTACTGTAGAAAAGGCAATCCCCTGGCGCCATTAAAATTTGCGACAGTAAAAAATTATTTTTTGCAAAATTTACTGTAGAAAAGGCAATCCCTGGCGCAATTAAAATTTGCGACAGTAGAAAATTATTTTTTGAATAATTTACTATAGAAAAGGCAATCCCTGGCGCAATTAAAATTTGCGACAGTAAAAAATTAGTTTTTGAAAAATTTACTGTAGAAAAGGCAATCCCTGACGCAATTAAAATTTGCGACAATAAAAAATTATTTTTTGCAAAATTTACTATAGAAAAGGTAATCCCTGGCGCAATTACAATCTGCGACAGTAAAAAAATATTTTTTTGCAAAATTTACTATAGAAAAGGCAATCCCTGGCGTGTTTAAAATTTGCGACATTATAAAATTAATTTTTGAATAATTTACTATAGAAAAGGCAATCCCTGGCGTAATTAAAATTTGCGAAAGTAGAAAATTATTTTTTGAATAATTTACTATAGAAAAGGCAATCCCTGGCGTAATTAAAATTTGCGACAGTAGAAAATTATTTTTTGAATAATTTACTATAGAAAAGGCAATCCCTGGCGCAATTAAAATTTGCGACAGTAAAAAATTATTTTTTGCAAAATTTACTGTAGAAAAGGCAATCCCTGGCGCAATTAAAACTTGCGATAGCAAAAAATTATTTTTTGAATAATTTACTATAGAAAAGGCAATCCCCTGCCGGATTTGAAATTTGCGACAGTAAAAAATTATTTTTTGAATAATTTACCATAGAAAAGGCAATCCCTGGCGTAATTAAAATTTGCGACAGTAGAAAATTATTTTTTGAATAATTTACTATAGAAAAGGCAATCCCTGGCGTATTTAAAATTTGCGACAGTAAAAAATTATTTTTTGAATAATTTACTATAGAAAGGGCAATCCCTGGCGTATTTAAAATTTGCAACAGTAAGAAATTAATTTGTGAGAAATTTACTATAGAAAAGGCAATCCCTGGCGCAATTAAAATTTGCGACAGTAGAAAATTATTTTTTGAATAATTTACTATAGAAAAGGCAATCCCTGGCGTAATTAAAATTTGCGACAGTATAAAATTATTTTTTGAATAACTTACTGTAGAAAAGGCAATCCCTGGCGTAACTAAAATTTGCGACAGTATAAAATTATTTTTTGAATAATTTACTATAGAAAAGGCAATCCCTGGCGTAATTAAAATTTGCGACAGTAGACAATTATTTTTTGAATAATTTACTATAGAAAAGGCAATCCCTGGCGTAATTAAAATTTCCGACAGTAAAAAATTGTTTTTTGAATAATTTACTATAGAAAAGGCACTCCCTGGCGCAATTAAAATTTGCGACAGTAAAAAATTATTTTTTGCAAAATTTACTATAGAAAAGGCAATCCCTGGCGTATTTAAAATTTGCGACAGTATAAAATTAATTTTTGAAAAATTTACTGTAGAAAAGGCAATCCCTGACGTAATTAAAATTTGCGACAGTAGAAAATTATTTTTTGAATAATTTACTATAGAAAAGGCAATCCCTGGCGTAATTAAAATTTGCGACAGTAGAAATTATTTTTTGAATAATTTACTATAGAAAAGGCAATCCCTGGCGTAATTAAAATTTGCGACAGTATAAAATTATTTTTTGCAAAATTTACTGTAGAAAAGGCAATCCCTGGCGGATTTGAAATTTGCGACAGTAAAAAATTATTTTTTGAATAATTTACTATAGAAAAGGTAATCCCTGGCGAAATTACAATTTGCGACAGTAAAAAAATATTTTTTGAAAAATTTAAAAAAAAAAATTATTTTTTGAATAATTTACTATAGAAAGGGCAATCCCTGGCGTAATTAAAATTTCCGACAGTAAAAAATTGTTTTTTGAATAATTTACTATAGAAAAGGCACTCCCTGGCGCAATTAAAATTTGCGACAGTAAAAAATTATTTTTTGCAAAATTTACTATAGAAAAGGCAATCCCTGGCGCACTTAAAATTTGCGACAGTAAAAAATTATTTTTTGAATAATTTACTATCGAAAAGGCAATCCCTGGGATATTTAAAATTTGCGACAGTAGAAAATTATTTTTTGAATAATTTACTATAGAAAAGGCAATCCCTGGCGTAATTAAAATTTGCGACAGTTAAAAATTATTTTTTGAATAATTTACTATAGAAAAGGCAATCCCTGGGATATTTGAAATTTGCGACAGTAAAAAATTATTTTTTGAATAATTTACTATAGAAAAGGCAATCCCTGGCGTAATTAAAATTTGCTACAGTAGAAAATTATTTTTTGAATAATTTACTATATAAAAGGCAATCCCTGGCGCAATTAAAATTTGCGACAGTAAAAAATTATTTTTTGAAAAATTTACTGTAGAAAAGGCAATTCCTGGCGCAATTAAAATTTGCGACAGTAAAAAATTAGTTTTTGAAAAATTTACTGTAGAAAAGGCAATCCCTGGCGCAATTAAAATTTGCGACAGTAGAAAATTAATTTTTGAAAAATTTACTATAGAAAAGGCAATCCCTGGCGTAATTAAAATTTGCGACAGTAAAAAATTAGTTTTTGAAAAATTTACTGTAGAAAAGGCAATCCCTGACGCAATTAAAATTTGCGACAGTAAAAAATTATTTTTTGAAAAATTTACTATACAAAAGGCAATCCCTGGCGTATTTAAAATTTGCGACAGTAAAAAATATTTTTTGAAAAATTTACTATAGAAAAGGCAATCCCTGGCGTATTTAAAATTTGCGACAGTAAAAAAATATTTTTTGAAAAATTTACTATAGAAAAGGCAATCCCTGGCGCAATTAAAATTTGCGACAGTAAAAAATTATTTTTTGCAAAATTTACTGTAGAAAAGGCAATCCCTGGCGCAATTAAAACTTGCGATAGTAAAAAATTATTTTTTGAATAATTTACTATAGAAAAGGCAATCCCTGCCGGATTTGAAATTTGCGACAGTAAAAAATTATTTTTTGAATAATTTACCATAGAAAAGGCAATCCCTGGCGTAATTAAAATTTGCGACAGTAGAAAATTATTTTTTGAATAATTTACTATAGAAAAGGCAATCCCTGGCGTATTTAAAATTTGCGACAGTAAAAAATTATTTTTTGAATAATTTACTATAGAAAGGGCAATCCCTGGCGTATTTAAAATTTGCAACAGTAAGAAATTAATTTGTGAGAAATTTACTATAGAAAAGGCAATCCCTGGCGCAATTAAAATTTGCGACAGTAGAAAATTATTTTTTGAATAATTTACTATAGAAAAAACAATCCCTGGCGTAATTAAAATTTGCGACAGTATAAAAATTATTTTTTGAATAACTTACTGTAGAAAAGGCAATCCCTGGCGTAACTAAAATTTGCGACAGTATAAAATTATTTTTTGAATAATTTACTATAGAAAAGGCAATCCCTGCGTAATTAAAATTTGCGACAGTAGAAAATTATTTTTTGAATAATTTACTATAGAAAAGGCAATCCCTGGCGTAATTAAAATTTCCGACAGTAAAAAATTGTTTTTTGAATAATTTACTATAGAAAAGGCACTCCCTGGCGCAATTAAAATTTGCGACAGTAAAAAATTATTTTTTGCAAAATTTACTATAGAAAGGCAATCCCTGGCGTATTTAAAATTTGCGACAGTATAAAATTAATTTTTGAAAAATTTACTGTAGAAAAGGCAATCCCTGACGTAATTAAAATTTGCGACAGTAGAAAATTATTTTTTGAATAATTTACCTCCATAGAAAAGGCAATCCCTGGCGTAATTAAAATTTGCGACAGTAGAAAATTATTTTTTGAATAATTTACTATAGAAAAGGCAATCCCTGGCGTAATTAAAATTTGCGACAGTATAAAATTATTTTTTGAAAAATTTACTGTAGAAAAGGCAATCCCTGGCGGATTTGAAATTTGCGACAGTAAAAAATTATTTTTTGAATATTTACTATAGAAAAGGTAATCCCTGGCGAAATTACAATTTGCGACAGTAAAAAAATATTTTTGAAAAATTTAAAAAAAAAAAATTATTTTTTGAATAATTTACTATAGAAAGGGCAATCCCTGGCGTAATTAAAATTTCCGACAGTAAAAAATTGTTTTTTGAATAATTTACTATAGAAAAGGCACTCCCTGGCGCAATTAAAATTTGCGACAGTAAAAAATTATTTTTGCAAAATTTACTATAGAAAAGGCAATCCCTGGCGTATTTAAAATTTGCGACAGTATAAAATTAATTTTTGAAAAATTTACTGTAGAAAAGGCAATCCCTGACGTAATTAAAATTTGCGACAGTAGAAAATTATTTTTTGAATAATTTACTATAGAAAAGGCAATCCCTGGCGTAATTAAAATTTGCGACAGTAGAAAATTATTTTTTGAATAATTTACTATAGAAAAGGCAATCCCTGGCGTAATTAAAATTTGCGACAGTATAAAATTATTTTTTGCAAAATTTACTGTAGAAAAGGCAATCCCTGGCGGATTGAAATTTGCGACAGTAAAAAATTATTTTTTGAATAATTTACTATAGAAAAGGTAATCCCTGGCGAAATTACAATTTGCGACAGTAAAAAAATATTTTTTGAAAAATTTAAAAAAAAAAATTATTTTTTGAATAATTTACTATAGAAAGGGCAATCCCTGGCGTATTTAAAATTTGCGACAGTAAGAAATTAATTTGTGACAAATTTACTATAGAAAAAGCAATCCCTGGGATATTTAAAATTTGCGACAGTAAAAAATTATTTTTTGAATAATTTTCTATAGAAAAGGCAATCCCTGGCTTATTTAAAATTTGCGACAGTAAAAAATTAATTTGTGAAAAATTTACCTGGCGAAATTGAAACTTGCGATAGTAAAAAATTATATTTTGAATAATTTACTATAGAAAAGGCAATCCCTGGCGTAATTAAAATTTGCGACAGTATAAAATTATTTTTTGCAAAATTTACTGTAGAAAAGGCAATCCCATGGCGGATTTGAAATTTGCGACAGTAAAAAATTATTTTTTGAATAATTTACTATAGAAAAGGTAATCCCTGGCGAAATTTCAATTTGCGACAATAAAAAAATATTTTTGAAAAATTTAAAAAAAAAAAATTATTTTTTGAATAATTTACTATAGAAAGGGCAATCCCTGGCGTAATTAAAATTTCCGACAGTAAAAAATTGTTTTTTGAATAATTTACTATAGAAAAGGCACTCCCTGGCGCAATTAAAATTTGCGACAGTAAAAAATTATTTTTTGCAAAATTTACTATAGAAAAGGCAATCCCTGGCGTATTTAAAATTTGCGACAGTAAAAAATTATTTTTTGAATAATTTACTATAGAAAAGGCAATCCCTGGCGCACTTAAAATTTGCGACAGTAAAAAATTATTTTTTGAATAATTTACTATAGAAAAGGCAATCCCTGGCGCACTTAAAATTGCGACAGTAGAAAAATATTTTTTGAATAATTTACTATAGAAAGGCAATCTCTGGCGTATTTAAAATTTGCGACAGTATAAAATTATTTTTTGAATAATTTACTATAGAAAAGGCAATCACTGGCGTATTTAAAATTTGCGACAGTATAAAATAATTTTTTGAATAATTTGCTATAGAAAAGGCAATCCCTGGCGCAATTAAAATTTGCGACAGTAAAAAATTATTTTTTGCAAAATTTACTGTAGAAAAGGCAATCCCTGGCGCAATTAAAACTTGCGATAGTAAAAAATTATTTTGTGGGAAATTTACTATAGAAAAGGCAATCCCTGGGATATTTAAAATTTGCGACAGTAGAAAATTATTTTTTGAATAATTTACTAAAGAAAAGGCAATCCCTGGCGTAATTAAAATTTGCGACAGTAT